>MU883478.1:0-16945 GCA_036418205.1 Ostertagia ostertagi | reverse complement strand
ATGTCGTCCGAGTCCCCCTTCTACGAGAATTAATGCCGCAAAATCGGCACAACCTCTGCGACTGCTGGCCCATCTTACTCACCTGTGTTTCCCAGGTCTCCTTCCGAAAAATTCATGAAGCCCAATTTGCAGGCTCTTCTCGCTAATATGGCTGCCATGTATGCAGTCTATCACGGACCGAAACGACTCAGTGAAATCGCGCGTTCCATCCACAAATCGACAGCATTTCTGGAATCAGGTTATGATTGCCTATGCTCTTATCAAGCTTCTTAACTGTTCCTGATTCGTGCATAATAAAAAATCAGCGCACTCATTTCCCTTTTGCTTGATCTTTTTATCTTTTGACGAATCAATTTCAGAGCTGATCAAAGCCGGTCACTCCATCGCTCACAAAGACTTCTTCGACACCTTAAAAGTTAATGTCAAGGATCTGCCGTCATTCAAACAGAGGGCTGAAGAGAAGCAAATGAACTTTAGGTGAGAGATAATTTCAGTCACCAGTCTGATGTTCTTACGTAGTGGACCTGATCCAGTGCAAACTGCATATTACTGACAAGGAAAGGCTCAGGTCGCCATGGCCATTCAATCCAGTGCAAACTGATCTCAAATCTACCTTCCAAATCTGCTAAACGATTCTCTGAACGGAGTTATGAAGCAAAACAGCGCAACGGTAGTGGTCGGGATTCACAGTCAAAACGTCGTAGGATCGGTCCCTTATCGTGTTACTGTTTTCCATTCTTCAGGAATACAGCCAACGCTTTAAATAGCCTATTCAACTAAATTCCTGAAGAATGTAAAACAGTGATTATAATAAGGGATCCCAGACATTTTACTGTGAGCCCTTCCACTACCGTTGCGTTGTTTCCCTTCATGGCTTCGTTCAGAGAACCGTTTAGCAGATTTGGAAGGTAGAGTTGAGATCAGCAAATGGTGTTTATATCTCTTTATGAATAGCCATGGCGGCGGGACCTTCCCTTGTGAGCAAACTTTTGAGGGTGGTGAACGTACATATCAATGGGAACTCAATGGAATTCGAGGACGGTTGATCAATTATGTCCTACCTGTGCTAAGAAGTTTAGGCTCTCTAGATGAGTGCCCTTCACTAACATCTGAACCCGAAGGACTGCCTCTGATGCCTCTGAGCAAAAAAACCTCATCCATTTCAGACGAATATTCGCTAAAGTCAACGTTTTTGGTAACTTACTAAATTTTGTCATGAACCGAGACATTTGTGACCATGAGGCAGCTACTTTATAACTACTGGTGAAGGATAATGGCACCTCACAATCAAACTCTGCGACTTTCATTGACTGCTCTTTTCCATCCACTGAAGATATTAATCCAGTTAACTCCTGCGTGCGGTGTGCCTTTAGGTTTATCTGCAGCCGGTTTGTGGAGTGTGTCAAAGTGATTGAAATGTAGACCACATTCGTTGTGTCGGTGGACTTTCTGACCTTCGAAAACTGCAAAGTGGTTGAAAAAAGGCCCGGTCATAACAAACCTGTAAGGCCAAAACTATGTACTGTATAATGTTCACGTCTCTAGGAAGGCGTACATTGAAAATAAGCAAAGATAACATCCTTGCCGATTACTACTTACTCGTTATTCAGATACTTTGCCGATGGCTCTATTGGAGTATCGCTGGATGAGACAACAAAACCAGCTGATCTTCTGGACATACTCTACGTTTTCAATGGAGGCACAAAGCTGTCTGAGGTCAGTTTTCACTGAAATAATCTTGGAAACAAAGAAGAACGCATCGATGCTGGGCACAGATTTCACCCATAGTTTCTGGGATATTGTGCATACAAAATCGTTATTCGGTACTAGTCGTCTTTCAGCAAGAAGTGGCGGAAATCGTGCCAGAGACAGCCTCTCCTCTTATTGGTAACAGTCATCACGCTAGAACGACCGGTTACTTGGAACATCCGATCTTCAACACTTACCATAGTGAAGCGCAGCTTGTACGGTACGCTTTTTAAAGCTGATGAACTGGCGTTGGTACTAACTACAGCACTGACAATGAGTTCCCGGGATTTGCTCATGTATTGGGTTGTCCCATAATTCCTGTCCGATTTTTGATCAAATTCAAATTTCTTCAAGTCGAATTAGTGTCATTGCGAAATATGTTGGTATGTCAAAGAGTGCATCTAGACCGTTAGCCAGGAGGTTTTGGAAGGTCAAACCCGTACCGGGGTAACTATTCAGGAGTAGATCAATGACAACAGCGGACGATTATATGTACTTTCTCTCACTCTGGGCTTCCACTCACTTTCGATGAAGACTCTTTGGGCCATGAATTGGAAGTGCACACGGACGCTACTACTAGGGGTTTGTTGCAGAAACCTGCGCAGAGCCGACGCATCCAACGCACGCCTATCTGACCGTCTAATCACAGCTCTAACTCCGTGTAAGGAGGCCGTTTGTTATTCGATTTGCTAGACTGAGTGGGCGTCCGTTTTTCATAACCGTTTAGTTGTATACAAAAAGTATTGGCGAACAGGCGGGATTGGCGCGCAAGCAGTGCGGAGAGGACCGACTGAGCTCTCAAAATCATTTGTCTCTCCAGATGAATGTCGCGACTTCTATCAAAGAAAATCGCCATTTTCGCAGGGGAGTGCTGGACAAAACAGTGTCACAGTCTCTATCATATGGCAGTGGCATGACCCATCGGTACTGTCGCCCTTTGTTCTGTCTTGAAGCAGCGCAGTGGCCAAGGGAAAAAAGTCAAATGAATGCACATCACAGAAAAACGAAACCTGACGCAATTCTTTTCGAGTCCTAGCTTGACCCATTGGATGCCCCGAAGTTCCTAGCGAATAGATGGCCGTCTCCAGTGATGATGATAGTTTTTATACTTCTTGATCAATTGGTTTTTTGAAATTAGATGCAAACATTTAGAAGAAAGTGTCGACATTTGGACAGGAATCATGGGACAACCCAAAATTATAGCACACTGCTGCTTCTCCAAAAAGTAGTGTTGCATTCTGTTCGACAGCTTTCCCATAAATATTTTATTGGCGTTCACACATTTGTTTCTAGCTGCAGTGATTTTCTCTTATCTTGTCTACTGTAATGCCGGCCATATACAGCACAATAATAAAAGTTAATAATTCACAATTGAGACCGTAACATATGAATTTTTAGGTATATCAAACGACTGGAGAATAAGGACGTCTCTCTCTGGCTCACTCCATGATTCCGCTGGGATCGTGTACAATGAAACTTAACGCCAGCTCACAACTTATTGTCAGTTGCCCTTAATATTCACTTTGAAACATTTCCAGTCCTCTTCAACTTTACATAATATCTCCGAAAAAAGTTCTTTTAAGTTACTTTCCAACTTTTTCTAAATTGATTTTGAATCTCGTGAAGGGACAGCAAGTGTGAGCAATTTTAACGGAAAAACCTATATCTTTTGATCTTAAACGTTTGGAGAAACGGCCTACGGGAGCTTTTTGCTTTTTCCCCAACGTGAATCCGTCCTATGTGATCATTAGAGACAATACACAAAGTTTCACCAACAACATTTCGGTATCCAATGGGGGCAAACCTACGAAAACCACACTCTATGATGGTCGCGTAGGTTGGCGCGAGACAAGGGGACGCTGGAAGAATGCGCTCTGGGCGTGCCAATATAGCCAGGCGAAGGCATTTAAGGAATCGAATTGAGTGTATGATCTGTGGAAATAGAAGCAAAACAAATCGATGGGTGCAGTAAGGGTGAGATGTTAGTGGGGGCAATAGCCAAAGAGGTCAAAAGTGTTCCCTATGCAAGTATTTCGACAGCTAATTGAAAGTGTTTCCACCGATCAGCATTCGTTCAGTAAAGATGTCCAGCGAGCAATTTGAACATAGCCATTTTCTCAAATTCTTTATCAAACGCATGCATTTTTTGTTCTTTTCGTTCTTATCGCTGACGATGGGTTTAAAGCCGGTGGTTCGTGGGTGAGGTAGTACACGATTTTTCCGTGGACGATTCCATTAATTTAGGCAGTTCCTTTGGAACTGTTCTCCTCAAGACTGCTCACGTTTCGAAACTAGAGAATGACTAGGCTTTGATTTTTTAGAAGTAGATATAGCTCAAAATGCTTTCTAAGGCTCCTGAGCGCGAATATGGCATTCGCTTTGGGTCTAAAACTCCCAACACGTACGCCCAAGCCGCCTTTATAGCGTAATCACCAATTAAAGGGGTTTCTCTATGATATTTGTGAAATGAAGCTGGAAGTTTTATATTTAGTGATCAAAAGTACATACAATATCCCATATGTCTGCAGTAAAATATACGTGCGCAGACAAAGAACGTCCAAAAAAAACGGGCCTTATTTTCTCTTGGCTGTCGTCTCTTATAGCGTGTAGTCTGCACTCGGTTTTCTTCTCGTTATCCGAAATAGATGACTGGAATACAGAAATAATAATGGTGTGAGCCTTATTTATGGGAACATATACATGGAGAAGTTATCAAGAGCATTAAGCTGTAGTTTACGGATTGGGTTACTCATATCAATTGATTATTAAAAGCAAAAGGGTTTTTGCTGTTCCGAGTCTCATCTGAAGGCGGAAGTGTCCGTTTCACTATACCCACAGCATTTCTGTGAAATTAAATCAATACTTACGCTTGGAGGCATACCAAAGAACCAAGAGAATGGTAGCACGTAGACAAAACCGCAGACTTAGTTTGGAAAAAAATAACGATTAAAAAGAGGAAAACAATTAGTCCAGCAGTACCTCCTAAGTTTCCTCTTTACCAGTGCCTCCTCTTTACTGAGGAGGGCCAATGAGAAAAATGGCATTTTGTAGCCGACATTTAAATAGATTTGGTCATTACTTGTGCGAAGTACACCATTTCTGCATAATAGGCGTACTTCCCATGTGGCCTTGCCAGCGTGAACAACAATCAAGACATGCTGCACATATACACGGTGCAAGGTCAAGCTCAATGGATGTTTTCGACGGTGGTCGTGTACGATGAACTGAGGTAGTTGGACGGGGTTTGCGATGACAGGGCTAACATCTCTAGTAGGCTATCCAATGGTAAATTTATTTAAAAAAAATTATGTAAGAGTGGTGGTGGAGCAATTACCATAGGTTCCCTCTAGGTCGACGACGCCATCATGGTGAATGAACATCATATTCTAAGATGGTGTCAGGTAGTAATGGAGAGAGGCTGTTTGTAAAAGGACCATTCGAAGTAAGTTTGCTGTAAGACTTAGTTTCAAACAGCGGTGAGGCGGCAAAATCGATGAAGTGCTACCTGGGCAAAATGTCTTTTTTGCCTCTCCCCCTCACCTGTGGACTACCACTACCACTGTAGAATGTAACAGTATAGCACGGGAACACGTGGTCAATCACGAATACCTGAAAAAGCGAAAAAGTGAACGCTCATACTAATAACAGCGTTTTGCGGAGTCAGAGTGTTCGCTTAATGAACTGTTAAAGAAAAACAATTCGTTTCTATTTGAAATTCTGTCGTTTTTTAGCCGATCACCTGGGAGACGTTTAACGGTCTCCATCCGTTCGCACCAGTTTCGCAAGCGGCTGGTTTCCAGAGAATATTCAGCGATGTGGAAGCGATGGCTGTGTGAGATCACGGGATACGAACAATTTCAGGTGATCCTTTATTAAGAATTTCTTGTAACCCGGGTTTCTCACGACATCAACTAGAACTTTGCATTGCTTCCAGTCTGCAACCAAATTCTGGTTGCTAATGGTGAATACGCTGGTCTGCTTACCATCCGAAAGTACCACATCCACAACGGGCAAGAGCAGCGAAATGTGCGTGAGATTCGATAAAATCTAGCGGTTTTCTTTTATTGTAAGGATCCAAGCATTCACAAAATTTGAATGTGGGATGTATCTCCTGAAATCAGTGCTGAGAATTTTACAAAATACCAGAACTACCCCACTGGAGGTACAATGCTTGATCCCTACTTCGGCGCACGGCACCAACCCTGCTTCAGCTCCACATGGCGAACATGAGGGTTGTTGTTGTGGAATCGGACAAACACGGAAATATCAACTTCAAGGACCTTTCCGAAAAGGTGAGCAGGAATGGAGCAGTGCAGTTCCACCTTAATAAACTTGCACATGAATGGGATGGAGCTATTCCATATTCGTAGTCCGAGTAGCTGTGCATTGTCGAATAACTTCGTATAATGTATGCGCCATTGGTTTACAGGTTGAATGTCAGCGGCGCGAAATATACAAAGACGAGTTAGCCGCCATTATGGTCACCTACCCGTCCACACACGGTGTATTCGAGTCGTCGATTCGGGACGTGTGCGATAAAGTGCATGAACACGGTGGTCAAGTTTATCTCGACGGAGCGAACATGAACGCCCAGGTAACGAGACTTTCTTGCTCCGCGAAGTTTCAGACCATAGTGTGACTCTAAAATATTCGGAAGAGGATGAGTAGCTTTGCTGGCAGTCCCTTTGTTGCGAATCGGTGACCGAAGGATGATTACGCCACGTAAGTTGAAGGAACGCGTGAGCTCCCTAAGCGCGAACCCCTTGAGGGACACAACTCCCAAAAACCCTTGAGGCAAAGTGCTTCCAAACAACCTCCACTTTTTTGGGCGTCCAACCCTAATCGATACGTGAACTATGACCCTCAAATTCAAAAGTCGTGCTCAATAAGGGTATTATGGCGATTGAAAACTTAGTGTAAGAGATGCGAAAGTGCCACGACACAGTGGAGAAAAGCTGAGAAAAATGCGGTCGCGCATCTTGGCGCGTCCGCATTCGCGGTCCGGGTGCATAATGTATGCTACCGTCGTTTACGCGTTAACAAAACCCTCTTTCCCACTAGCAGTGAAGGAGGCTGGCTTGGGAAAGAGGCACGTACAAACAAGTTTTCTGGAGATGTCAGTCGTTCTATCGGTTGATACGGCAATCAACCTAGCTGATTTCACACGTTATGCCAGCCACGCACCACGTCCGGAGGTGGGCGGTCGGAGCGCCGCCAGGCGGCGAAAGCGCTTAATACGTGCCCTGGAGCCTTATTACGGCGCCGTTTGGGATTCTGAGCATGGTAACGTCTCTGTGGGTGCGTAGCCATGCACAAAGACGACAAAAGGGATTGGTTTGGTCCACTAAGCCTGACTCGTGCCTTTAACCCTTGATTACACCTATTCCATAACCATCCTTCCGACACAATTTCAAATCAGTGAACTGTTAAATACCACAAACTAGGAGTACGCCCTCCTACAGTAAAGAACGCACATAAACATAAGCATCTTTATACGGTCTACTCATTATAAACCTAACGTCAAATCAAGTGTATCAACTGAGTTAGGTAACGTAAGGTCGTTTTCTACCTCTGACCCGTCAAGAGATCAACTGTGCTAGGAATAACTTCGAATGGACTGTAGGGAAATCCAGGAATAGTTCTAGGGACCAAGAGCTCTGCGGGGTTGCTGTGCAGGGGTCGAGTTGACGAGAGGTTGAGCCCGTTGAAGAGAGAAGAATGGTACCTGGGAGGGATCGTGATTTTGCTGTCGAATAACAGGCACCGCACGTACGCCGTGGCGATTACGTAGTACAGTGATTAATGGGGGTCATAACGGTCAACCCGGCCCGCAGGCCACTGCGCACTCGAAAGATTCCCATTCAGAGGGCGATCTTGCGAATTTTGCGACACCCTTCCCACTGTTACTGCACAAGTGTTATCGCATCTAAACTAGGTCGCCGCGCTCGGGAATTCCTTCCCTTACCGGCCTTATCTTCTAGGGGAGTTGAAGCTGAAATGTACGAAGCAGTGAGGAAGTGAGAGCTGTCAACGTTCGATTTACCAGTAAAGGATGATGGATCGAAGAGGCCATCCGCAACGAGGCTTCTGCTGTTGAATGTGCTTTTGGACGCTTGATCTCGAATCTGCATTCAAGTCCTGCCAGTCGATTTATGAACACAGTTATGAAGCAAAATATAGAGGCGTGTGTAGTGGTACGATCTCACAGGCATGAGGTCGTAGATCGATTTTCTGACGGTTGATTTGGCTACAAATTTGCCCCTACGGATGTTTTGTCTCCGGAACACGCCTGTCACACCTGTCTGCTGCAAAAACGAATCTCAAGGGTTTTGAGAGCTCCATGTGCAGTCGTTAGCAAGCAGCGCTCAAGCTTGATAGGAACTCCTTGCTATCTCCTTTTACGAGCAACCTACTGGATTATGAACGGTTGTTTCGCCCCACGCGGGATTCGAGCCCAAACCTACCGTTCACGGGGCCATTGCGCTACGAAATGACATTGCGGGCTGTGAAAATCACAACGCGAATACGGCAGCAAGCAGTAGACATGACAGGTAGTCGGGGCCTTTTTCTACCACGTTCCTCGTTCTTCCGAAAAGGGAAACCCGTCAAAGAATCGGTCCTACGACCTCTCACCCGTGAGCCTGGACCACTACTGCTGCTCTATTTTAATTCATAACTCCGTTTAGAAAAGCGATTGACAGTTCCGGGGAGCAAATTCGAGATCAACGTCAAGAAACACATCCAAAAATATGTTCATACTAAACATGGCAAGGGGTATAGCTCTCATAAAATTAAGCTAATAGGATTTCAGGTTGGTCTGTGCCGTCCAGGTGACTACGGCAGTGATGTTTCGCACCTTAACCTACACAAGACGTTCTGTATTCCACACGGTGGTGGTGGACCAGGAATCGGTCCCATAGGCGTGTGAGTTCAATTCTAGTCAAAGTCTTGAATGGAGCTAGGCCAAGGAACTAGCCAGTCTATTTACGTGCTCTACCTTATGCCTTTCAGCTGCAAGAGAGCACAGCGAGCTAAGTGAAATCAGTCGTCCAAAGGACGAACATAAACAGGAGGCAGCCGTTGATAGGCAAGAAAACAGGGGGAACTGTTAGCGCGCGCCAGTAAGTTTTGGCAGACAACATCAGTTATCCAAGGGAATAGTGGCTATTTTTTGGCCATTTTCACTAGTCACATTTGCTGATGGTGGATGGGTGGCTAGCAACCAAAGCAAACATAAGGACACATTCTATGATTGGCAAGGAACATCTTCTTCCATAGCGTAACCTGGTGTGCAACGCACAGAATAAGCAGGATTTGTGGCTTGGAAAAACTTAGCGCGGACATAGAAACCTCTTCACCAGCTCAAAGCTTTGGAATTAATGCAAAAAAGAGGTACACGCCTTCAGTCTCATTTCTCTGCAGTCTCTCTTCTCTCGTCACTTTTTCACTTTTTCACCTCATCTGTTCGCAGAGTTTCCTTGCCGTAAGCTCTATCAATGCACCAAATGAAGTGCAGCTGCGGGGGTTCTTCTTCTGAGTCCTAATCACGTGCTTTGGTTTCCTTTTTTCAATAGCAGGCCACTTGGCATCTGCAATTTCGTCAACATAACCGCATGGGCGATAACGAGCTGATAAAGTGGGAACGCATCAATAAGCACGTAACCGCAATTTGATGAGCAAAACCTTATCATAAGTATTTGACAGATACATTAATAACGAATAGAAATCGATTGTAATTTGGAGTGAACTGCTCAAGATTCTTCTTGTTTTCAATTTCAGAAACACGATGAACAAGCTCTCTACCGGTTATTCCTGAAGCAGCATTCGCATGGGGATAATTTTTACTATTTTTCAGGAAGAGGCACTTGGCACCATTCTTACCTGGGCATCCAGTGATTCCGGTCGACGGACGACATGACGGCGCCGTTGCCGGCGCACCATGGGGATCGGCAAGGTTTTTCATACATGTTTAATAATCTCATTCAGTTTCTGTTAGAATTTGTGGAACTCAATTTTATGAGGAATATTACGGTAATAATAACGAACCCATCTCATTGCAACGTATTCGGATTGGGTATTTTCAAAACCGGTCAAATCTTGGACCGCAGTTATAAACCTGTACTGTTTAGCATATTGCCTATCACGTGGGCGTATATTCGTATGATGGGCCATAATGGTCTGAAGAAAGCCTCCCAGATGGCGATTCTCAACGCAAACTACATGGCCAGGCGTCTGGAAGGAGCCTACCGTATCGTGTACAAAGGCATGCAAAGGAATTCAGTCAGAAGAAGAAAGTCTCATTTAGCATACTTGCTTTTTCAGACGAGCAGGGACTGGTGGCTCATGAGTTCATTCTTGACTTCAAGCCATTCAAAAAGACGGCCGGCATCGAAGTTGTGGATGTTGCGAAGAGACTGATGGATTACGGGTTGGTTGTTTTGCAGCTGTGCTTCCGAAACTCGCCTTAAAATTCTGTGAAATAAATATCCGTAACGTTTCAATGTTCAAGATTCCACTCACCGACAATGTCATGGCCAGTACATGACTGCTTGATGATTGAACCTACGGAGTCTGAGGACAAAGGTATGTTGCGAATGAGAAGTGGTACATCAGACGATCAATAAGTATACTATGTAGCTGAATGTGGTGATAATTGTTGCTAGCCTGGTGTAGGATGTTCATTTTTTCAGCCTCTCGAGAAAGATAAAGGAAATCTTGTGTAGTAGCAACAGCACTTTATAAAGCCATGCACATGCACTACTTGTCTGCGCTTATTGTGATTCCTTCCCTGATATCTGAGCGATTGTTGCCGTCACATCAAAGAGACTCCACAAATAAGAACAAAAGGTCAAAGAAGGGTATAAATTGCCTTAGGTTGGGAGCATAAGTCACCCTACGTTGGTACTTTATAGAAAAATTTTCACGACCCCCTAGGACGATTTGATAAGACCCTCTGTATAAGTTTGTCAGCAACTTATGCCACGAATTTTTTGCTATTAACCTTGATACTCGATTCGCAATAAGTTGTTTGAAAATACTACTGGATTCTTTTTCTCCTGAAAATATCCAATAACGTAAGTAATTATGATCAAAGAATCCCAACTGGCGGCCACCGAGAGAGCACGATGCTCCCTCAGAGCTCAACAAAGCCCCCCAAAATACGACCCCCGTTGGTACTGTAACCAAATGCAGGTGACTCTGTTGGGAGACAGTTAGACTACTTAGGTGACCTCTGGCGTCTAAGCATGGCCCGCAGCTGTGCGCCAGTTTGCTTGTTCAGCAATATAGCAAGAGAGAGATTAGCGTGAAAAGGGCACAACGAGAGGTCATATCAAAGGGGGAACCCAATCGGGGGGAAATTTTTTTTTTTTTTTTTTTTTTTTTTTTTTTTTTTTTTTTTTTTTTTTTTTTTTTTTTTTTTTTTTTTTTTTTTTTTTTTTTTTTTTTTTTTTTTTTTTTTTTTTTTTTTTTTTTTTTTTTTTTTTTTTTTTTTTTTTTTTTTTTTTTTTTTTTTTTCTTTTTTTTTTTTTTTTTTTACCGGCTAACCTGCCTTGAACTTAATTTGAAGCGGGTTGCCTTTTCAGTGTAAATTCAATCTTTAATTGCAAAGGAAACGTGTATTCATCCTAAATCACAAAGGAAAAGTGGTAGGTCGAAGTGGAAAAAATATCAGAGGCAGTGATCACGATGGTTGGAGAGCAGTGTTTTTTTGACGCCGCTGAATGTCGATTGCGTGGACTGGACGCTTTAACGCGCTGAGTGATGTGTTGGACCGCGCTTTCGAGGCCCTTCTATCAATAAGGGGTACCCCCAAGAAGGCCCGTCGCGCGGCAAGAAGGCAGAGTCGGACGGACGAGTTGCAGCGCGTGGTGTGCAATGTGAGACGTGCAGTGGGACACTCTCAGCTAACGTTGACGCGAAATCCCTATTAGTGTGCCCGTGACTCGTCCACTGTCTTTGCCTTCTTGCCGCGCGACGGACCTCCTGGGGGGTACCCGTCAATAAGCTTCAACGACATCATCGAGATCGCAAAGATCTCCAGCCATCATGATCGCTACTTTCAAGTGACAATTATGATATCAGTGGCCGTGCGCTATGGATTCGGCATTTTAGAATAGCAAATGCAAGTGATTGTGCATTGGCCTACATAATGAACTTCTTTGTTCTTGCCCCTTCAATTTTGAGTTTCTGTCGTGCCCAAGCTTGACTATTTTCTTAGTAGCAAAGTTAGCAAGTGGTGAATTGATAAAGGGTTGACAGTTTGGAATAACTGACATTTAGTTTGCTGGGCTGTCGACAAAGACAAAAGCGTGGCAGTTGCCATGAGGTTGCTATCTGTTCTTTTTGATTGAACGAATGACTAAAACCTTCAAGTAATCTTTTACTATTGACAAAATTTCTAGGAGAAATGGATCGACTAGTTGACGCTCTGCTGTCGATTCGTGAAGAGATTGCGATGATTGAAAGGGGAGAACTGGACAGGCAGAAGAACCCGCTCAAGGTAACCTCTTAGGCCGACGTCAGACTCGAATCGAGCGATTCGCTAGCGTCCTCTCGTCCGCGTTGCGGTGCCAGCCGATCGAGCCATGTCGTGTGACTGGCGAAGCGACCGCTACGCTATCGATCGCTTGGATTCGAGCGAGTCTTAAGGGCCGAGTCGGATCTTGTCGCCGAAATCGCGGCGTCGCAAACGTCTGACTATTGCGCTAGACAGCATTGCATCGATTGATAAAGCACAAATAGCGCATTCATCTATAGGGGTTGAGAAGCTCTGTCCCACTACTTTCGTTTTCCCTCTTCTAGCGCCCATTTTTATCTTGTTTGTGTATAATATTAGGACTCACCTGACGGCATTGCTTCTGGTTGACATTTATTTTCAACGACCGTGTTTCAGATGGCTCCACACACTTTGGCCAGGGTGGTTTCCGACGATTGGGATCTACCGTATTCAAGGGAGATGGCGGCGTTCCCGAAGCCATGGTGCCATCACAAGTCGTGGCCAACAGTCGGTCGAGTCGACGATCAGTACGGTGACAGAAACCTCGTCTGTACTTGCCCACCCATTGAAGACTACCAGTAAGGTCTATCTCCCACGGCTGGATAGACTATTCCACTTGAGAGCCAGAACTGTCACTAGATCATTGCCTAAAAAACTTCATTCCATGCATTGGTTCACTTTGTGATATGTTATCAGTTGTTTATATCAGAGTTTATAGCAAAAGTGATATTGTAAATGCGGGTATTATTGAAAGCTGCTGTAGTTCAATGAATAGCATGACCGAAATGAACTATTGAATGATCTGTTGCAGTGAATCACCTTGAACGTGGAGTTTCAGAGAAAGATGCTTTGGGAATAGAGCAAAGGAGGACTGTGAGAAGTGAGCCGCCATGACATGTGGTGCATGACAGAATTCCAGATCGAACTACTGCCATGTCCCCCCTTCCTCCGGATCCAATTTATCGAAGTCTGGCTCGGCAGGGAGATGAAAAAGGTACCAACACACTGGCTGCTTCATTTTTGTGAACTGCCTTGTGGACGCCGAGAAACGTTCTGGTTCTTGGCTCGGTTCCTACTGGTGGCAGAGTTTTGCATTTCCAATTGATGATGGTCCGAAATGATACCCACGGACCCACGGGTGGTAATAGATGCCCTATCATCGCTCAGGAAGAAGAACCTTAGTTTTGGGTCCTATGCATGTGCGCTTACATCATGAAATCTTTAAAGGCAAAAGTCAGGCTCGTGTTTGGGCATTATGGCGCCTGAAATTGAGTGTAGAGATGGGAGGTGGAACGACAGAAATCGAAACCCCTTCCCTTCTAGCAGTGAAGGAGGCTTGCTCGGGGGAGAGCCACGTCCAAACGAGTTTTCCGGATATGCCAGCCGTTCCATCGGTTGATACGGCAATCAACCTAGCTGATCTCACACGTTAGGCCAGCCACGCACCACATCCCGCGGTGGGCGGGACCAGCTGATGAAACGAACCCATCGCTGTAAGTAGTAGGCCAGAGGCCTTGACGGCGCGCAATCTCGAGTCAGGAGTGTTTTTCACGAGAGTTATACTTGAAAGGCCTTGGTAAGTACGAGCACATTGAAAGGTCCTTGTTGGTTACGCTCTGTAAAGTAAACTGCGGTGCTGCATAATGCAGTGACGTCCATGGTAAGCACTGATAAGGGCATGCAACTTCCAGGGGTCGGTGGGGGAATGTTCGTGACTCAGGCATAAGTGATAGTGTGGTGGGCCCTTATTGGGAAGGCTCCATATTCGAGCTCCAGTTCACGACCTGATTCATGCAGTATAAGTGGTGTACAGAGCCGAAAGTTGATGCCACATTCATAATCAGGACTATCGATAGCCTCAAAGATAACGGTTTCAGAACTTCAGTATGGTTTCGTCCCGAATTCTCACGCTGGTGTAAATGTGCAAAAGTGCAATGTAGTCTTAACTTGTTTTTTTCGCATAAGTTTTTCTATTTGAATTTTATAATTACCCTCCCCTTCAAAAGCGAGAAAAGCGTCGGGTGCAGACCATACACCACAAGTGACGACGGCCTCCAAGTAAATCTGGTTAGTAGTGGTTCATAGTGATAGCTGATTTTTGGTAAATGATAGTTGTAATTAGTGACAACTGATAGAATACAACTGCAACAGGCTAATCATTTCATTGGCAGAAAACATTTACATTTTGTGGAGGCCGTCGTCACTTGTGGTGTATGGTCTGCACCCGACGCTCTTCTCGTTTTTTGAAAGGGAACTCAGCCGAAGATATATGGGGCCGAGTGTCATAAGCTCCGGAACCCACCAGGATGGTCATACATACTACAAAGTGATCAGCGTTTTGGATAACCCTCACAGAAGAAGGCTTGAATTGAATTGACTTCTACTCTAGAAGTACACCAATGACCTTTCACAACAACACTATAGGTGGATGTTATATGCTAGTTTGTCAAATAGTGCCTGAAGGATCATTTAGACGAGCAAGGACCTCGTACTTGTAAGAATGGAAAGCAGTAGCTGACATTGCTGCTTACTGATATGCTTGTAACCAGGGCTTTCGCCAAAACATGTATAATGCACCAGTTTTGCTCCGCCCGCTATCGCGCGCATCACACGGCAGGCTTTAGCGAAACTGGAAGACCCATGGAATATCAGCATGAGGTACTCCATTAACCACCTCACTATTGAATGTGTTAGACCTTTCCCAGTTTCGCTGAAGTCCATCGAGAATACGCGTGATAACGTCTGGAGCTGAACTGGCATATTTATCTCACAACTGTAAACATCCAGCATTCTTCTTGAATTCAGATAATTTAGCGGTGAATAGGATTGCTGTCAGTCTCAAAATGAAAATGAAATATGCCTATTTACATAAGTGAGGAGCTAAGGCTTATCATTTATTTACATTCACCATTATTTAGAACCCGAAAGGATTAGGGCTTTCTTGATAGAAATGAAACTTATCATTTGCTGAAGACTTGATTGAGTTTATGCAATCGACTGCTATTAAGTAAGCTGGTCATACAATGATACAATGTGCACGTACCACTACAAATAGAATTTGTAAGTAGGGACGCTCTAGTGTCAGCGCAAGGCTCCAACGCCCTCACACGCATCCCGACCCCGATTTTGGCGTTCTGACGCCTTATCACCTTCCCCCATCCCCCCACTGCATCCCCTCTCCAATACTTCTCAGCATGTTCCGCTCGACGCACTTATGAACTCGTACAAATACCGCCCCTAATTTCTGGTAAATCGACAGATTTCAGCGCACTAGTCCGCCGCAATCCGTCGCTTCGCCATAACTGCTGTAAAAATGGTTTAAATGATTTGAGTTTGGAACCATTAGATAGCAATTGTCAAGGCGAATCCAATGGTCTAGTTCGTTTCGGCTTTCCTTCAAATTTTTAGCCTTATTTTTGCAAAATTCGGAGTTTGAGTCTCTGCTTGCCAATAGCAATACCTGCGGACATAACACCGTCATCAACCCTCCAGTGCGACTAGGATTCTCGATCGTAGGGTTGGAAAATCAAAAATATAAACATATTTGGATAGATCTCGAATCCGTGATCATTTCAATATCCATTTTCATAAGGATTGTGCATATCCGAATTGAAATCGAAGTTTCAGTTAATTTTTTCAATTACTTTCTCATTTTTATTGTCTACGGGTGTGTATGGAAGACATAAGCGATGTGTACAACCGAGCAGCTCACTGGTTCTTACAAACGCTCATTAGTTTGTCATGATATGGTTATCACTAACATTTCAGAATTATTCGTGCATGTTTATTTTCAGTTGAACCTTGTGAGATCGGAATTTAATGGGACAAATTGAAAGCTACACATCGCCATAACGGATGTAATAACTGCTATCGAGAAATGTAACACTTTGTTCTAATATTCAAACTTTTTTCTCCCAACGTGGAGCCAATGCATTGACCCCTTGCTATCGATCTCTTTTGGACCATCGACTCTGCAGTGCCACGTCCGTTCTGAGATCTGAGAAACATTCACCTCTGATGTGTATTTAGACCACGGTAAAAACGGGCTTTGATTTGCATTTTCCTTTTAGTCTTTTAACCTGATATTGATAGGCTTGTGCCATAATACTCGAACTCCTACAATCGTGCTTCAGTGATTTTGTTCAGCACTTTATTGTCCTCTTTGCAGCCTAAGGGCAAACAATTTGTACACACAAGTACACGTTCTATTGTTTCACGTACAGATATGTTCTCAGCGAATTCAAAACCCCTATGGTTGTTTGCCCCCCGGTTCCCTTACCAGGAACCAACGGGGGGCGGATACTATTAAGAACCGGCCGAATTGGCTCAGAAGCACACAGTGCATGTCAACGCCTCTGATATGGATCAGAATGGCATTTGCAAACAATGCGCACGACGGAGGATCCGAACCCCTCCGAATCCCCAAGTCACGAGCAGCTACGAAGCGCAACCACACGCTCTGAGCCATTCGACCGGTTGCTCGGGCGGACTAATTTGCGAATCTAGGGATGACGGCTGTGGCCGGCTGCCGCCATTCAGAACACGAGACTCTTTGATTGATTCGACTCCCTACAAGTCAATTGATTGTCTGCCACATTGTATTAATTGTGCTGAACAAAATATTTTACATGGATTAATATTTATTAAAATGGCATCAAGTACTGAATAGATTTCAAATAATAATTTTAGATTCGAGAG
>MU883476.1:0-21170 GCA_036418205.1 Ostertagia ostertagi | reverse complement strand
GTGCCTCTGACGGATGGAGCGCATTTGCTCACGGTGAAGAGGCGTCGAACGGGGAATGTGAAAATTCGAGGAGTTTTTTTTTTTTTACATTTCAGGTAGTTCGGAAGATTCAGGTGGATTTTGGATCGACGTGGCTCCTTCTTCCTAACGAGTTCTCAAACACTTCGGAATGAATAAGTTATTAGGCAAAAAATAAAATTGCAACACAATTTTTACACTCCTCTTTCTAGGGCTATAACTTCCTTCATATTCGAGCTTCTGCGCCGAAGTGATTTGATTTGGAAAATTCAAATTATTCTCTCTCCAACCATGGGTAAAAATTCTTCGAAAGTTAATTTAATAAAAATTTAGTACGTTGTTACTTTTTTCTGTGCAAATGCGACTTTTTGACCTTCAAACGATCATAACTTCCTTCAAAGTCATTCATTTGGGAAGCTGAACACGGTATAATAAACTACAGGATTCAAGCTTTCTAACGAGCACCCAAGCGTTCCTGAAAGATCAGTAGTTCAAAAATTAGTCCCGTTGTTACTTTTTTGGGGGTTTGCGTTACTATTTTTCTGGAACCGCGACTTTTTGCCTTCAAACGATCATAACTTCCTTCAAAGTCATTCATTTGGGAAGCTCTGATTTGAAAGGATTTGGGAAGCTGGACACGGTATGGCAAACTACAGGATTCAAGCTTTCTTATGAGCACCAAAACGTTCCTGAAAAGTCAGCAGTTCAAAAATTAGTCCCGTTGTTACTTTTTTTGAGGGGTATTCTTCAAGCCATTTTCCCGAAAACGCGGGTTTTCTTAGGTTTCACTGCCCGTAACTTCTTGGAAGACCAATTTCATGTTTAACTTAGGATGTGCTAGAAAGCTTCGAGCATGCGCTTGCACTACATCCCTTGCCTTGGTGCGCGCCACGCCTCGGGCGCCCTTCTAATTCGCTGATTCATTTGAAAGCTCATTTCATGGGTTATAGATGTTCTAGTACCAGTCGTCTTACGAAAACTTAACTTAACTTAACTTAACTAAAAACTATTATCCGATATTACCAAGAATCCCACTGCGGGCCACCGCTGCCCAAACCATGACAAATTTGAAAAACGGTTCCTTGTGTGTACACAAGGTCGAGCAGAATGTCTGCTAGCCAGATCCAACAACCAGGGTCAACCCTACGTTGCGCAAAAAACAACGAGGGGGTCGCATTTGGCCGAACGAAAGGGGCGCATACATGAGGGACCAGGGGTGTGAAGGCTGGGAGGAATGGCCCCAAAAACATGAAGTTACCATAAACTCAATAGTAATCATATTTCAGGCTTGGCTGTTTCGTACCGATCTCCCTGCATGAATTACTACATCGTGAAAAAATCTTTCTGTCTTCAGCACACTTCTATTTAGACCTAGCTTAATTATGAAAAAAGGTGGTATAGGTGCCAAACTTAGCAAGTCACCAATTTCCAGCGTATCGATTGAAATTCAACTGTGTAGAGCAGTTCATGGGAAAGTAAAACAACCATCAAACCATAAAACACACAATGGTACCGCAAAACATACAATGCAATTCGATCATGTACTATCACCTTCTTCGGGAAAGTGGAGGACCTTCAAATGCGAGTGCGACTTCCACCCACAGACAGGTGCACGGCGTATACCCGAGCAGGCGTTTTCCCATAAAAACGCCTTCTCTGTCAGCGGCCGTAAGCAGACAAACTTCCTGAAGAAAATTTTGATGCTTTCAAATCAAATCTAAGCGGAACAAAATGTAGCGAACTTGCTGAATTGAATTTCAAACCCCTTATGAAATTGAAGCAGAAGAAAGAATTCCATGAAAAGTTAACGCTAGTAATAAAGTACTCTTCGCGTAGATTCTAACGGTCTTTACCGCTTCTCATTTTATGAAGTTTGAAGGAAGTTATGGGTTCTTGAATATTGCAATGTCGCGGTTCAGAAGAAAGGCTTGAAAAAAAGTCTATGAAAAAAAAAACGGAACGACGGGACTATTTTTTGAACGAGTGATTTTCAAAAAAGTTTTAGCACTTATTCGAAAGCTCTAATCTTCTAGTTTCTAATTAGCCTTAGACATCTGCAAAAAGTTGATTATGAAGAAAGTTATGAATGTTTGAATGTCGAAAACTCGCGTGTGCACAAAAAACGGAACAACGGGACGATTTTTTGAAATATTGAACATCCGCAACATTTCAAATGCTTTTTGAAAGAAAACTATTTGAATTTTTAAAATTTTGGTGTCCGGTTCCATGAGAGCGCCGACGAACGAAGATAACTGCATATCCAGTTTTCCGGCTTATACAAAAAGGAGAAGGAAAAGGAGAAACGGGAACCAAGACTCGAGGGATCGAGAAAATGAAAACCAAGCCTCACTTCTGCCTGATTCGAACTCCAACCTACCCATGATCGAGCTTTAAATGAAACAATGATCTCTTTCGTTCGAAAATTCGGAAGTTTTTCGATTTCCTCCATGAAATGGAGGATAAAATATGGCGTGTGAAGAAAATATTGTGTTATTTTCGGGATTTCTTCAGGAATAAAGAGAAGAAGCCATGTACACACTTCAACTTTATTGGACAAAGACGTTGATACACACAGAAATACACCGTAACACTAAAAAACACACATGTCCAATAGGGGGGGGGGTCGCACTGACACCCCTTGAAATGGAGGGGGTCGCAAAAAATTTGGAATTTGCGCAACGCAGGGTTGACCCTGCCAACAACTGTTTGTCGTTTTGCAAATCATGCGCCACACATGGCGCCGCCACACGGTCTGAAGATCTACTCACGTCACGCCGACGTCAGCTACTTGCGGCCCACGGTGATGTCAGTTGAAAAGAGACTTCAAGCCTGTATCGCTACCAAAGGAGGCCATCTCGAGCACTTTCTTTGGTAATGAATTTTCATGTTTTATTGTATATAAAAATAAACTTCTGAAGATATAATAGCTTCTCTTTTTGGAAATATGATCAATAAACCATGCGCCAATATTTAGTAGCCACCCTGTATTTTGCTTCCATCGACTAATAACACTAAGCGTACGTAACAAGAATTCACTCGTTAAAGCGCAATTGGCATGCGTGGCTTCAAGGTCATTCGAATTTCGCGCCCTATAAGCTCTGCGTCTTTTCTCCCCGAATGAATTTCGGGAGCATAGCATACGCCCTGCTTCGGGGACGTCTGCTTCGGGGATTTTCCCCGAAGCAGAGATCCTTCTCCTTTCTCGAATGCATAGCATACGACCTATAGTCATGAAAACAACATAGCGAAGCGTAGCCATTCGAGCTCCTCCGTTTTATAAGCGGTTGGTCCGGACGGACAGAACAGCACACACACACGACAAACCGACACACCAAAGTTGTGGTTTATATAATGAAGTGGTAGTTTTTTGCTCTAATATTTTAATCCATTCTCGTACATGGGTTCTACCTTGTCGTGGTGTACGGGCTTGAGGCGAGGCCGGAAACCCGCAAGGGTAAGGTCCCGCCGAACCTTCTGACCGGCTCTCGTGACCAAAGAACCCGAAGTGCTCAAGCTCATGGTGGGACGGCGCCTTCCTTGAGCGACAGGAACGCCCCAGCAAGGCTATCCTGTGAGACGAAAATGCTACGACCACTTCTACCACTCGCCTTAGTCCCCTGCAGGACTGTTCCTGCCCAGTCCGGTAGCGCTGGATCAGCACACAGTCAAAGGCGAAGAAATCTCAGGGCCGTAGGCTACCGTAGGAAAAGGACAAGAATGAGCCATCTGATTACATGCACTTACAATTGCAGGAGCGTCAGTACGGCCATTCAGCTCTCAACCTTAATTGAAGAAACGCAACGAATTTCATATCATGTGATCGGGCTGAGCGAAACGAAGCGGAAAGAGCCCTTGACGTGCACATGGAGCGATGGAACCGCTGTCTTTCTTGGAGCTCGATAATCAGGAATGACATTAGGAGGAGTCGACAATCATAAATATTATAAACAAAAACATATAAAAACATATAAACATAAATAAAACGAAGAACTAATGCACGATGCTCGTAGCACCGTAGCGGACTTTGCAACATTAAAATTCAAATGGAAGAAGGTTCAATTCTTACAGGAAATGTCACAGTTACGTGTAGCTTATGCAAGCCGGAAAACTAAGCGGGGTTCCTCCTGCATGAACCTCGTCCATCTCTCAATCTCGTAGTAATCACATAGTAACCGACCCAGCCTGCTCCTTCTCCACGTCCGTTCCTGGAGAAGATGGGCCTTCACTCCTCATAAACACCTCTGAACAGACCTCCAACCGGAGATCGCATAAATTTGGGAGAGAGGTGTGCAGTCGAACACATTCAATTGGACAGAGATGGAGGCAATTAGGGTGATCATTGACGTAAATAAATTTGTTTGTAAGGGGAGCTATAATGTGTTGAATATCGACAAAACGCGAAATTACTCGCGCCAGTTGGACAACTAAAATATGTGGACTGCATAATTAATCTAATTCTATATTTCTCCTTCTATGCTAGCATTCTTGAATTATTTGCGGCTTGAGAGCGTGACCTATGGAAAGAAAAGAGGAATGCCGGCCTGGAATACAAATCGATGATTCCCAAATCGAAATCATTAATTTGTTAAGCTAATTTCTCTTGTATGAACCATTAGCTAGCGATATAAAAAGCAAATTCGAAACAAGCAGCAGGCAACTATGAAATTTCTCGCTTTTCTTGCACTCTGTCTGCTCACCATTGGTGGTGTCGTGGATGGATGGTACCTGACGAAACTCCGGCGCTCCTCGGGTGAGGTTCTTTCCTAAGCAGTATGCATGTGTCCCATTGACGCTCCCACTTGTCCGTGATTGGTTGCGCGAACACTGGTACTTATACATACCTGCGAGTCAGCCAATTCGAGATCAGTGGGCGTGCCGACAGTATACGTTACAATAACTGCTCTACATTCTTGCAATCCGGAATTTGGAGGAGCATCCTACAAGTATATATGAACTAATACGGAGTAGTACGAGCGACCATCCTCGCAATTTCCTGAAATTTTGTGACGCCCCCTCCTTTAAGGGGATCTCTATGCGCCCTCACTGCCATCGGTCTTAGGAGGCTCTTAAATACGACCTCGCCTCTCCTCACCCCGACTGCTTCCCTCGCCAGTAGTATTAAAGTATTTCTGTAGAATTTCATTGTGAGAACACGTACGCACATTTCCAAAGATCTGCGATCACTTCCTCCCCCCCATCATCAGTCATAGGAGCCATCTTTTTAAATACGATACCCTTCTTCCCCAATCCTTCCCCTTACATCATCCTCTCCTTGCAGTCACACAACGAATTTTTTGTGAAAAGCAGACCAACAATTTTCGGACGATGAAGTGCATAGTCAATGGTCTCCATTGAGGAACGGCATTCCTGTACATCGGCTCCACTTCACATAAGATAATCTGATGATATTGATAAGGTTTTCGTTTAGGTTCGGCTCAACTGAGATTCGATACATCTACTCATGGGCGCCCTAGAAGACTATACTAGTGGCCGTTTTGCAAAAATAAAGATTCTTATGCACATAATTCTTATGCACATAAAAGTCGTGTGGCTAAGTTTGCACCGATTCAGGAAAGATTGTTTTGCGTGATGTCTACAAGAAAACAACCATAGGCAGAGCAGAGCAAATCTCGTGCATATTCTGGGATTGAAGGCACATTCCATGAATGTCTGGATAAGGCTAAAGCAGTTGAAACTGAAAATAGAGTTGCGATGTGGACTGTCGGTGAAGAAAAAAAAGTTACGCGTGGAAAAATATGTGCGTAGGACAGGAGCACGGGAGCGGGCGAAATCTAAACACCCTCAATCAGTTTTTGAGATGTGGGTTCAACGGTATTGTGTATGGTGCACTTTTGTAGAGCATTCCAAGACATTGCGTTCCTATGCTGTCTTGGTCTTTATGCTTTCAAGACCTTCAAAACATCCCACTCGGGTGAACATGGAACATCCTCCGAAGGAGGAAACATTGAGGAGCAACCCTCTGCTTGCCTTCATCTGAAGTACGTTACCTGCGCATACCGTTTCATCTTAGTATCTCATCATTCGGCATCTCATCATTCGGCATAACCAATGAAGTTGAGAATTTGCTCGGTGCACTGTTCCTGGACCATTCTTTGTCAGTGTCCTCAAGCAAACCCGTAATCCTCTCCAAAGTGAAGGCACACCCATGGTTTTGAACAAATACGGAGTTTGAGCGCTGCTTGAACAAAATTTGAGATTTTAAAAATTTTTCGAGTATGGTATCGCATAGCGCTGCGTTGGAGGTTGATTGGCGAACTTAGCGAAGTGGAAGGCGTAGCCACTTTGCGATCAGGGCCTTTAGAAGCAGCGTGTTGAAGCTACATATCATGGAAGAATCAGACGAGAAAGTCCACAGCAAGATTTGAAAAAAAATCCATTATATGCAGGTGCACCACTACTTTTGCCCCCACCCTTAATATTTTGAAGGCAAGGTCGCGCAGGGCCCGCCTTGCCTTTTAAATACAGTGCGTTTTAAAGGTACCAGGTAGTCAAATTAATGTAAGCCTTGTGAACCTGCTTCTTCTGTACACATTTTAGCAACACGTGGACGGAGATTACATTGTTGTATGTAATTAGGAAATTCGTTCTACTCAATTCGTGCGCACAAAAACCAAAAATAGCCCATTATAGCTGATTCACTGAAATTGGGTATGTACACATACTCCAGCAAATTAATTTCCACAGTATTGACAAAAAAACGTAGATTATGCATTAAATCGTGAATGAAACACGAATTAGTCAATGCCTTCCTTACCTAGAAGGTGGCACAAAACAACCACGCGCACTAACAAGCGATGTCGGCGTGTACCCGACAGGAGGCCCGTCTCTTGAGGCAGAACGAAAGCATTGCATTAATACATACTTCAGCCCATTCACGCCTGCATGCACTTATTGTTGGAAATGGCTATCGATTTCACGCGCTTATTTATTTATTTATTTTTATTTTAATACACTCAAAGGTGTGCACAATCACAGGAAATCTATCACGCAGGAAAAGCACTTGAACGTTAAGAGGGCTACACGTGGGCTCATCATTTACACTAAAAATACGGACGACGAATATATTGAATGAATTGTGTTCTCACAGCTTAGGTGGCGGGAAGTATCCAGTAAAATATTTGTTTCATTAGGGATCCAAAGGTACGGGCAAAATGGCATAATAACTTTTCATTCACGAGGCAATGACAAAAAAGCATGCACAAAAATATATAATATAATAGATTCTATTCAAGCGAGAAGAACTATAACAATTAGCTTATGATGGAGTGTTCAGACTTGGCGATAGTGCGTGCAATTATGCGATTAGCGATGACTCAAAAAGAAAAGAATACATATCGACCAGGCGATTAGGCGATTAAGCGAGTGCAGTGCAATGATTGTTGATTATTGATTCATAGGTATGTCCTGCAAAGTATTCCCCGAAAATGCTCCTATTTTTCGACAGATTGGACGAATTCCTTTCGGAATTTTCAAACTGCTGCCTCATCTCTCATTATTGCCGCTTTTATGAGTGTGACTATACCAAAAATATCCACGGAGAAAACAAATAAAGTCTACGTCTAATTTTCATGTAGTTTGAGGGAATCGTTAATGAAAATGCAGTTCCTTCCCATCTGCTGGCTGCATCTGCCACGGTAGGCGGGACCGCTTTTGTACATGGCAGGTGCGCAGTCAAGTGCGATTTACGGAAAGGTTTAACAGGAAACTCATTCACTTTTACGCTTTCAACAGTTTTTCGTGGCCGAATCTTCTAGGTTCACTTTGTAGGTAATGCGACTGCTCGGTGAATCTGGTTTTGAGCGATTTGTTTCTGCTCAATGCTATTTGGTGATGAGGAAAAGTTGTTCATTACGCCCTGACGCACTCCACGTAGCATTCTGTGGCTAGCCAATAATACCTGCAGCTGAAATACACTCCACAAAATCGATTGACACCGCGGGGGCACGATCTCCCCGAGACTTTAAAAGTAAGTAGCAGGCTGAGCTCATATAATGCAATTTATATTGGTATTGTAAATCTGATGTGAGGACGTCGTTTTTCCCATATCTCAGCGTTACAGTCGTACTTCTGGGCAACCATGCGGTGGAACGGCGAATGATCCAGCTAACGATAACATGCCATGGGTACCTGAACGAAAATTATGTATGCCATTCCATCTCTTGTTGTCAAAAAGACTTTTCTTAGTGGAGCCTATGTTACAGAATTCTCTTTTAAAATGGCACCCGTTTCTCGCATGCTCCCGGAAAAGGTTGAAGTATTCTCCCAAAAAATGAACTAGAATCAATGGCGGCATCGCGTGTTCAAACTCTCGCAATGAAAAAATCATTTTCTAAGGAACCAGAAACCAGGAACGGTGATTAACCCAGTCGCGACCGCGCGGGATTGCGCAATGGCGGAGAGTCAAGAGATTTTTCTTCAATAAAATTTGAGTGGATGGAGATTTCCCCTGCCAGGGCTGGCGTAGATGAATGAGGAGTATGAAGATTCTTTTCAGAAAGAAAACTTTCCAAATTCCATTTGAAACACGGCAGCCACCGGTAGATACCATTGTCACAAATAGGTTGAAGAGGGTGCTCCAGGATCACATTGGTGTGGCTCTTGCACACGAATGCGAATGTATCGATTCGAACTGGGCCGGCAGTAAGAAAAAAGGAAAAGAATCCGTCGAAAACACTCAGGTCAAGGGCTTACCCACCTACCTTATCGCTGCGCCAAGGAAACGAGACACTAATGGTAAGCACGGAGAGGAGAGATGAGGCGAGAGAGCGCCACAGATGAGAGAGCACCAGCCTGATAAGAGAGAAAAATCTGCAGCTTCAGCAGCTTACTTTGCAAGGCCCAAGCGCTCTTGTCGGTTGGTTTCCGTGCACGAAACGCCACATTTGTGATTGTCCTCTAGGGGTCCGTACTACAAACCGAAGGGAAGCGTTCACACAACCACTGCTTGGGCTCTGCCTTTGATTGCTTGACTTTGTGCTCACCAGTGGCTGAAAAGCAGGGTGAATAACGGTCGAGGAAATCCTCGACCATAGCTCTCTACCATGCGAGAGTAGTGCCGAGAGTGAACATCCGCGCGGAGAGCACAGACGGCACGGCATGGCGAGTGTGAATGTCCGCGCGAGAGATCGTCTCTGATCGGGCAGAGAATCCTCGACGTGCCGTTAGGAATCCTCAAGCGATATTCACCCTGCTGAAAAGTCAGGTACAATTGTGAAAGTTCGACGAAATCACATTCCTATGGCCATGAAAAGGCAAGTTTTAAATGCCCCTGTAGTGGACCTCGATTTTTTACACAATTGCTCCAATAAAAACTATATCTTGCTATACTCTCCTGTATTTATTTCTCCTGCATTTTTTTGTTCAAGAAAATACAGAGATCACGAAACGGGGAATAAAACGAACTGAAGGACTTATGGGAGCTGACTAAAGTAAAGACCCATCACTCAACCATACCGTTTAGTCACGTTGTGATGTGATCTGTAGATCAAATGCAAAAAGCTAGAAAAGAAGTAGCACATGCGCGAAAAATAAACTATTTAGGGGGGCAAAGCGCATGCGCTGCACATGGTCGGCGCCTCCACACTCCCAGTCAAATTTGCTACCGATTACCCTACGCAGAAGAGATGAAAGCTTGGTTAGCATGATCTTAATTAGCACGACCTAGGTTTCGACCCCCGATCCGCGCATGGGTAAGCAGCGCGACTTGCCACTACTGTCAACTCTATTTTATCATTTTTCGATGTGTAAAGCCTAGAAAGTACAATACCGCCCCTAATTTTTGTTCAATCGCCGAAATGTGATACAACTTTCCGTAGCAAACCGTCGTTTTGCTGTAACTTATGAAAATATGGCGCAAATGCTATAAAATTTATATCATCGGATAGCACTGGTCATGACGAATCTAAAATGTAGCGAACTCCCGATTTCCTCGAAACCTTCGGCCTTATTTTCAAGGAAACGAGCGATTGAGTCTCTTCTTGCCAATAGCAGTACCTGCGGTCATAACACCATTGCAAACCCTCCAGTTCGACTAGGAAATTCAAAACATGTATTCCGAAGCTGGAAATGTGAACATTTTCGGAAACAGCTTGCATTCGCGATCATTTTGGTACCAATCTTAACGGGATTTCAACAAATTTCAATTGTAATTTTAAGTTTTTGTGGCTACTCTCCTCGGGATGTGACGATTATTCGAGGCCGTTGAACCCTTGTCCACGAAACTGAAATCTAGACATCTCTGCTCAATTACGTATAGTTTTAAAAGTTTGTCGACGTCAGTCCTGCCCAAAAACGGTCCCTCGATGGATGACCTCCTCTAATTACGTCGACTAACTGGCCACTGGACTGTATCGATCTGGTCCTTTAGTCATACTGGATCGCTTATCGCATGCATCCAGCTAAGATGCACATAGTGAAGTGCCAAAATCTACTTGTATATAAAGCCTTATGATTATTCTCCCCAATTTCTTCAGCTGTTATTCAGCGTCAATTGAACAATTCGATTATGTCCATTGGTAATCCTGAAACTCAGGAGCATTCTGATTCCTCTTCACTCTTTATGAGTGGGCTGGCAAAATTGAAACACTTCACGGAAATTAGTCAGCACAGCCTGTTGGATTTTTTCCGCAATCGGGCACGCTTTCAATGACCATAACTTTTTTTAAAAAAATTCTTGTGCTACTAGAGACAACTTTAACTGTTTTCTGCTTTGTCAGAATCCTGCACCTTTAACACAGGTTTCTGTGCAAAACACGCTGCTCACAAACGAGCGTGGGACACCGCGACCGTCATGCCGTTGTACAGAACTTCGCGAGGGAACTTAGGGATGTCTTCAGAAGTCATACATATTTTGTTCGGTGATCAGGAACTGAAGCAATCGGTGTCAGATTTCCTTGTTTTAGATGCAACATGCGCTCGACTTCCATTCATTCTTTGCGACGATTGGATGATAGGAGACCCATTGGGGGAAGAAAGAAACTCAAGCATTTTGAAACACTAAAATGGGGTTCCTCCTGCATGAACCTCGTCCATCTCTCTCATATCGTAGTAATCACATAGTAACCGACCCAGTCTGAAGATCGGCCTCACTCCTCATAAACACCTCTGAACAGACCTCCGACCGGAGATCGCATAAATTTGGGAGAGAGGTGTGCAGTCGAACACATTCAATTGGACAGAGATGGAGGCAATTAGGGTGATCATTGACGTAAATAAATTTGTTTGTAAGGGGAGCTATAATGTGTTGAATATCGACAAAACGCGAAATTACTCGCGCCAGTTGGACAACTAAAATATGTGGACTGCATAATTAATCTAATTCTATATTTCTCCTTCTATGCTAGCATTCTTGAATTATTTGCGGCTTGAGAGCGTGACCTATGGAAAGAAAAGAGGAATGCCGGCCTGGAATACAAATCGATGATTCCCAAATCGAAATCATTAATTTGTTAAGCTAATTTCTCTTGTATGAACCATTAGCTAGCGATATAAAAAGCAAATTCGAAACAAGCAGCAGGCAACTATGAAATTTCTCGCTTTTCTTGCACTCTGTCTGCTCACCATTGGTGGTGTCGTGGATGGATGGTACCTGACGAAACTCCGGCGCTCCTCGGTGAGGTTCTTTCCTAAAGCAGATGCATTGTCCCATTGTAAGCAGTATGCATGTGTCCCATTGACGCTCCCACTTGTCCGTGATTGGTTGCGCGAACACTGGTACTTATACATACCTGCGAGTCAGCCAATTCGAGATCAGTGGGCGTGCCGACAGTATACGTTACAATAACTGCTCTACATTCTTGCAATCCGGAATTTGGAGGAGCATCCTACAAGTATATATGAACTAATACGGAGTAGTACGAGCGAGCAGGCCCGACCATCCTCGCAATTTCCTGAAATTTTGTGACGCCCCCTCCTTTAAGGGGATCTCTATGCGCCCTCACTGCCATCGGTCTTAGGAGGCTCTTAAATACGACCTCGCCTCTCCTCACCCCGACTGCTTCCCTCGCCAGTAGTATTAAAGTATTTCTGTAGAATTTCATTGTGAGAACACGTACGCACATTTCCAAAGATCTGCGATCACTTCCCCCCCCCCATCATCAGTCATAGGAGCCATCTTTTTAAATACGATACCCTTCTTCCCCAATCCTTCCCCTTACATCATCCTCTCCTTGCAGTCACACAACGAATTTTTTTGTGAAAAGCAGACCAACAATTTTCGGACGATGAAGTGCATAGTCAATGGTCTCCATTGAGGAACGGCATTCCTGTACATCGGCTCCACTTCACATAAGATAATCTGATGATATTGATAAGGTTTTCGTTTAGGTGCGACTCAACTGAGATTCGATACATCTACTCATGGGCGCCCTAGAAGACTATACTAGTGGCCGTTTTGCAAAAATAAAGATTCTTATGCACATAAAAGTCGTGTGGCTAAGTTTTGCACCGATTCAGGAAAGATTGTTTTGCGTGATGTCTACAAGAAAACAACCATAGGCAGAGCAGAGCAAATGTCGTGCATATTCTGGGATTGAAGGCACATTCCATGAATGTCTGGATAAGGCTAAAGCAGTTGAAACTGAAAATAGAGTTGCGATGTGGACTGTCGGTGAAGAAAAAAAAAGTTACGCGTGGAAAAATATGTAGGACAGGAGCACGGGAGCGGGCGAAATCTAAACACCCTCAATCAGTTTTTGAGATGTGGGTTCAACGGTATTGTGTATGGTGCACTTTTGTAGAGCATTCCAAGACATTGCGTTCCTATGCTGTCTGGTCTTTATGCTTTCAAGACCTTCAAAACATCCCACTCGGGTGAACATGGAACATCCTCCGAAGGAGGAAACATTGAGGAGCAACCCTCTGCTTGCCTTCATCTGAAGTACGTTACCTGCGCATACCGTTTCATCTTAGTATCTCATCATTCGGCATAACCAATGAAGTTGAGAATTTGCTCGGTGCACTGTTCCTGGACCATTCTTTGTCAGTGTCCTCAAGCAAACCCGTAATCCTCTCCAAAGTGAAGGCACACCCATGGTTTTGAACAAATACGGAGTTTGAGCGCTGCTTGAACAAAATTTGAGATTTTAAAAATTTTCGAGTATGGTATCGCATAGCGCTGCGTTGGAGGTTGATTGGTGAATTTAGCAAAGTGGAAGGCTAACCACTTTGCGATCAGGGCCTTTAGAAGCAGCGTGTTGAAGCTACATATCATGGAAGAATCAGACGAGAAAGTCCACAGCAAGATTTGAAAAAAAAATCCATTATATGCAGGTGCACCAGTACTTTTGCCCCACCCTATATTTTGAAGGCAAGGTCGCGCAGGGCCCGCCTTGCCTTTTAAATACAGTGCGTTTTAAAGGTACCAGGTAGTCAAATTAATGTAAGCCTTGTGAACCTGCTTCTTCTGTACACATTTTAGCAACACGTGGACGGAGATTACATTGTTGTATGTAATTAGGAAATTCGTTCTACTCAATTCGTGCGCACAAAAACCAAAAATAGCCCATTATAGCTGGTTCACTGAAATTGGGCTTGCAAGTGGAACAGGGCTGTTTTTGAAATTTAGCCTTGTTCATGTCGAACTCGTTTTATCACGCGTCTTGGAACGGAATCAACAGCGATTCGAGTGCGGATTTATGCAAGACTTCTTTATACAGCTCATTATCGTATGTACACATACTCCAGCAGAATTAATTTCCACAGTATTGATAAAAAAAACGTAGATTATGCATTAAATCGTGAACGAGGAAATCCTCGACCATAGCTCTCTACCATGCGAGAGTAGTGCCGAGAGTGAACATCCGCGCGGAGAGCACAGACGGCACGGCATGGCGAGTGTGAATGTCCGCGCGAGAGATCGTCTCTGATCGGGCAGAGAATCCTCGACGTGCCGTTGAGGAATCCTCAAGCGATATTCACCCTGCTGAAAAGTCAGGTACAATTGTAGAAGTTCGACGAAATCACATTCCATGGCCATGAAAAGGCAAGTTTTAAATGCTCCTGTAGTGGACCTCGATTTTTTACACAATTGCTCCAATAAAAACTATATCTTGCTATACTCATGTCCTGTATTTATTTCTCCTGCATTTTTTTGTTCAAGAAAATACAGAGATCACGAAACGGGGAATAAAACGAACTGAAGGACTTATGGGAGCTCACTAAAGTAAAGACCCATCACTCAACCATACCGTTTAGTCACGTTGTGATGCGATCTGTAGATCAAATGCAAAAAGCTAGAAAAGAAGTAGCACATGCGCGAAAAATAAACTATTGTATTAGGGGGCAAAGCGCATGCGCTGCACATGGTCGGCGCCTCCACACTCCCAGTCAAATTTGGTACCGATTACCCTACGCAGGAGAGATGAAAGCTTGGTTAGCATGATCTTAATTAGCACGACCTAGGTTTCGACCCCCGACCGCGTATGGTAAGCAGCGCGACTTGCCACTACTGTCAACTCTATTTTATCATTTTCGTTTGTTTCGATTTTCTTTTCTTTCTTTCTTTTAGGGGCGGTATTGTACTTACTAGGCCTTTAAAATCGAAAGATTTTAAAGCCTAGAAAGTACAATACCGCCCCTAATTTTTGTTCAATCGCCGAAATGTGATACAACTTTCCGTAGCAAACCGTCGTTTTGCTGTAACTTATGAAAATATGGCGCAAATGCTATAAAATTTATACCATCGGATAGCACTGGTCATGACGAATCTAAAAGATGTAGCGAACTCCCAATTTCCTCGAAACCTTCGGCCTTATTTTCAAGGAAACGAGCGATTGAGTCTCTTCTTGCCAATAGCAGTACCTGCGGTCATAACACCATTGCAAACCCTCCAGTTCGACTAGGAAATTCAAAACATGTATTCCGAAGCTGGAAATGTGAACATTTTCGGAAACAGCTTGCATTCGCGATCATTTTGGTACCAATCTTAACGGGATTTCAACAAATTTCAATTGTAATTTTAAGTTTTTGTGGCTACTCTCCTCGGGATGTGACGATTATTCGAGGCCGTTGAACCCTTGTCCACGAAAAAATCTAGAGATCTCTGCTTAATTACGTATAGTTTTAAAAGTATGTCGACGTCAGTCCTGCCCAAAAACGGTCCCTCGATGGATGACCTCCTCTAATTACGTCGAGTAACTGGCCACGGGACTGTATCGATCTGGTCCTTTAGTCATACTGGATCGCTTATCGCATGCATCCCGGTTAAGATGCACATAGTGAAGTGCCAAAATCTACTTTATATAAAGCCTTATGATTATTCTCCCCAATTTCTTCAGCTGTTATTTAGCGTCAATTGAACAAATCGATTATGTTCCATTGGTAATCCTGAAACTCAGGAGCATTCTGATTCCTCTTCACTCTTTATGAGTGGGCTGGCAAAATTGAAACACTTAACGGAAATTACAATAGTAAGCACAGCCTGTTGGATTTTTTCCGCAATCGGGCACGCTTTCAATGACCATAACTTTTTTTTAAAAAAATTCTTGTGCTACTAGAGACAACTTTAACTGTTTTCTGCTTTGTTAGAATCCTGCACCTTTAACACAGGTTTCTGTGCAAAACACGCTGCTCACAAACGAGCGTGGGACACCCGCGACCGTCATGCCGTTGTACAGAACTTCGCCGAGGCATAACTTCAGATAGTTCATACATATATTTGTTCGGTGATCAGGAACTGAAGCAATCGGTGTCAGATTTCCTTGTTTTAGATGCAACATGCGCTCGACTTCCATTCATTCTTTGCGACGATTGGATGATAGGAGACCCATTGGGGGAAGAAAGAAACTCAACGCATTTTGAAACACTAAAATGGGGTTCCTCCTGCATGAACCTCGTCCATCTCTCAATCTCGTAGTAATCACATAGTAACCGACCCAGCCTGCTCCTTCTCCACGTCCGTTCCTGGGTGGGGTACCCCCCAGGAGGCCCGTCGCGCGGCAAAAAGACAATGTCAGCGGACGAGTTGCAGCGCGTGATGTGCTGTGTAGGACGTGCAATGGGACTCTTTTGACTCCACGCGAAATCCCTATAGTGCGCGCGCGACTCGTCCGCAGACTTGGCCTTTTGCCGCGCGACGGGCCTCCTCCTGGGGTGCAACCCGTACAGGTGAAATGGGCTTCACCCTCTGATTAAACACCTCTGAAAAACAGACTCCACCGGAGATCGCAATAAATTTGGGAGAGAGGTGTGCAGTCGAACACATTCAATTGGACAGAGATGGAGGCAATTAGGGTGATCATTGACGTAAATAAATTTGTTTGTAAGGGGAGCTATAATGTGTTGAATATCGACAAAACGCGAAATTACTCGCGCCAGTTGGACAACTAAAATATGTGGACTGCATAATTAATCTAATTCTATATTTCTCCTTCTATGCTAGCATTCTTGAATTATTTGCGGCTTGAGAGCGTGACCTATGGAAAGAAAAGAGGAATGCCGGCCTGGAATACAAATCGATGATTCCCAAATCGAAATCATTAATTTGTTAAGCTAATTTCTCTTGTATGAACCATTAGCTAGCGATATAAAAAGCAAATTCGAAACAAGCAGCAGGCAACTATGAAATTTCTCGCTTTTTCTTGCACTCTGTCTGCTCACCATTGGTGGTGTCGTGGATGGATGGTACCTGACGAAACTCCGGCGCTCCTCGGTGAGGTTCTTTCCTAAGCAGTATGCATGTGTCCCATTGACGCTCCCACTTGTCCGTGATTGGTTGCGCGAACACTGGTACTTATACATACCTGCGAGTCAGCCAATTCGAGATCAGTGGGCGTGCCGACAGTATACGTTACAATAACTGCTCTACATTCTTGCAATCCGGAATTTGGAGGAGCATCCTACAAGTATATATGAACTAATACGGAGTAGTACGAGCGACCATCCTCGCAATTTCCTGAAATTTTGTGACGCCCCCTCCTTTAAGGGGATCTCTATGCGCCCTCACTGCCATCGGTCTTAGGAGGCTCTTAAATACGACCTCGCCTCTCCTCACCCCGACTGCTTCCCTCGCCAGTAGTATTAAAGTATTTCTGTAGAATTTCATTGTGAGAACACGTACGCACATTTCCAAAGATCTGCGATCACTTCCTCCCCCCCCCCCCATCATCAGTCATAGGAGCCATCTTTTTAAATACGATACCCTTCTTCCCCAATCCTTCCCCTTACATCATCCTCTCCTTGCCAGTCACACAACGAATTTTTTTGTGAAAAGCAGACCAACAATTTTCGGACGATGAAGTGCATAGTCAATGGTCTCCATTGAGGAACGGCCGGATAAATCTGATGATATTGATAAGGTTTTCGTTTAGGTTCGCGCGTTGAACTGAGATTCGATACATCTACTCATGGGCGCCCTAGAAGACTATACTAGTGGCCGTTTTGCAAAAATAAAGATTCTTATGCACATAATTCTTATGCACATAAAAGTCGTGTGGCTAAGTTTTGCACCGATTCAGGAAAGATTGTTTTGCGTGATGTCTACAAGAAAACAACCATAGGCAGAGCAGAGCAAATCTCGTGCATATTCTGGGATTGAAGGCACATTCCATGAATGTCTGGATAAGGCTAAAGCAGTTGAAACTGAAAATAGAGTTGCGATGTGGACTGTCGGTGAAGAAAAAAAGTTACGCGTGGAAAAATATGTGCGTAGGACAGGAGCACGGGGGAGCGGGCGAAATCTAAACACCCTCAAATCAGTTTTTGAGATGTGGGTTTCAATTTGCAATTAGAAATACCCATTATCGTATATCGCTAAACATCCATCATACATTCTTAGGGACCTTGGCCTTGTAGCGGTGGGAAGAGTGTTTATATAATACCAGATTAGTCCCCCGTCAACCGCCGGGACCTTCCTTTCCTGCGCAAGCTTTCTATCCTCCGCTATGGTCCCTTCCTCCTGTGACACCAACACCTGGAAGTGACGCGTATGCAACACAATGGTGTTTCATACAGTAGAAGGGACACAATCATGATATGACGGTAGATTTTTCGCTTCCCTTCCTCATCCTCCCTTCCTCTCCACTGCCCTCCAGCTGCCACTGCAGCACCATGTGGAATGAACGGAAGTGTGCTAAGCAGGTGTTTATATAGCCCTAAGAGTGTTATCACAACTATCCTGCTACAAAACATTGATATCTCAAATCCTGTAAGCTACCCGATTTGTTAGCGGTTTGTTTATCCCATGAGCTTCCTTCTCACTCACTTCATTTTGCGGACGGACACACATACATACATACAGTCGATATCCGAAAGTTGGGGTGGGTGTGTCACCGGAAGTGACGTGCACTTGATAGAAGTGCGTGGATAAGCTGTTGCCAGCATGCTTTGCTGATAGCCAGCGATGTATGTTGGAAGCAGCTTATCCACATAGTTTCTATCAAGTGCACGTCACTTCCGGTGACACGCCTACCCCAACTCACCGATATCGAGTATACACACACACACACACACACACACACACATACAGATACACAAACCGACACACAAAGTTAGCGCTTTATATAATAGAAGGATTACAACGCAATGAGACGATACTGAAGTGAAATGCATTATCTAGAACAACTCCATGGTTCTAAATGGTCTCTATGTTCCTGAATATGGGCAATTATCGGCCCTTATCGGCCCTTATCACTTCCTGTACCCCACCAAACGTGTTCCCGTCCCACCCTGTACATCACTTCTTGGAACCAACGCCCCACTGCTGCTGGGACGCGCGCTATGAATTTCGTGAAATTTGCGTTTCAGCGCCTCTTATCAATCTTATCAGTCCTTATCACTTTCTGACCCCCACCAAATATGTTCCCGTCCCACCCCTACATCATTTCAAAATACAGCGCTCCATCGCTGCAGGGAAGCGAGCTATGAATTTCGTGACACACGCACACACACACACACACACACACACAAACAGACAGACATAGCGCTTTATATATAGTAGTGATATTTTTGTGCATGCTTTTTTGTCATTGCCTCGTGAATGAAAAGTTATTATGCCATTTTGCCCGTACCTTGGATCCCTAATGAAACAAATATCTTACTGGATACTTCCCGCCACCTAAGCTGTGAGAACACAATTCATTCAATATATTCGTCGTCCGTATTTTTAGTGTAAATGATGAGCCCACGTGTAGCCCTCTTAACGTTCAAGTGCTTTTCCTACGTGATAGATTTCCTGTGATTGTGCACACCTTTGAGTGTATTGAAATAAATAAATAAATAAATAAATAAATAAGCGCGTGAAATCGATAGCCATTTCCAACAATAAGTGCATGCAGGCGTGAATGGGCTGAAGTATGTATTAATGCAATGCTTTCGTTCTGCCTCAAGAGACGGGCCTCCTGTCGGGTACACGCCGACATCGCTTGTTAGTGCGCGTGGTTGTTTTTGTGCCACCTTCTAGCGTAAGGAAGGTAAGGAAGGCATTGACTAATTCGTGTTTCATTAGCGATGATTCAAAAAGAAAAGAATACATATCGACCAGGCGATTAGGCGATTAAGCGAGTGCAGTGCAATGATTGTTGATTATTGATTCATGAAGGTATGTCCTGCAAAGTATTCCCCGACAATGTTCCTATTTTTCGACAGAATGGACGAATTCCTTTCGGAATTTTCAAACTGCTGCCTCATCTCTCATTATTGCCGCTTTTATGAGTGTGACTATACCAAAAATATCCACGGAGAAAACAAATAAAGTCTACGTCTAATTTTCATGTAGTTTGAGGGAATCGTTAATGAAAATGCAGTTCCTTCCCATCTGCTGGCTGCATCTGCCACGGTGGGCGGGACCGCTTTTGTACATGGCAGGTGCGGAGTCATAACAGGAAACCCATTCACCTTTACGCTTTCAACAGTTTTTCGTGGCCGAATCTTCTAGGTTCACTTTGTAGGTAATGCGACTGCTCGGTGAATCTGGTTTTGAGCGATTTGTTTCTGCTCAATGCTATTTGGTGATGAGGAAAAGTTGTTCATTACGCCCTGACGCACTCCACGTAGCATTCTGTGGCTAGCCAATAATACCTGCAGCTGAAATACACTCCACAAAATCGATTGCACGGATCTCCGCTGAGATTTTAAATGTTTAAGTGGCACAACAAATGCTGAGCTCATATCATGCATTTATATTGTATTGTATTTGATGTGAGGACGTCCGTTCAAATAATCTCACGTCACAGTCGTCTTCTGGGCACCATCGGTGGGAACCATGATCCAGTACGATACCATGATGGAGTACGCCTGAACGAAAATCTATGTATGCCATTTCATCTCTTGTCAAAAAGACTTTTCTTAGTGGAGCCTATGTTACAGAATTCTCTTTTAAAATGGCACCCGTTTCTCGCATGCTCCCGGAAAAGGTTGAAGTATTCTCCCAAAAAATGAACTATAATCAATGGCGGCATCGCGTGTTCAAACTCTCGCAATGAAAAAATCATTTCCTAAGGAACCAGAAACCAGGAACGGTGATTAACCCAGTCGCGACCGCGCGGGATTGCGCAATGGCGGAGAGTCAAGAGATTTTTCTTCAATAAAATTTGAGTGGATGGAGATTCCCCTGCCCAGGGCTGGCGTAGATGAATGAGATTCTTTTCAGACAAGAAAACTTTCCAAATTCCATTTGAAACACGGCAGCCACAGATACCATTGTCACAAATAGGTTGAAGAGGTGCTCCAGGATCACATTGGTGTGCTCTCGCGCAAGTATGCGAATGATCGATTCGAAGTGGGCCGGCAGTAAAAAAAAGGAAAAGAATCCGTCGAAAACGCTCAGGTTGAGGGCTCACTCACCTTCCTAATCGGCTGTGCTAAGGAATGAGAGACTAAGCGCGGAGAGGAGAGTATGAGGCGAGAGAGCGCTACAGATGAGAGAGCGCCAGACAACAGCCTGATAAGAGAAAAAAATCTGCAGCTTCAGCAGCTTACTTTGCAAGGCCCAAGCGCTCTTGTCGGTTGGTTTCCGTGCACGGAACGCCACATTTGTGATTGTCCTCTAGGGGTCTATACTACAGACCGAAGGGAAGCGTTCACACGACCTCTGCCTGGGTTGTGCCTTTGATTGCTTGACTTTGTGCTCACCAGTGGCTGAAAAGCAGGGTGAATAACGGTCGAGGAAATCCTCGACCATAGCTCTCTACCATGCG
>MU883475.1:0-22252 GCA_036418205.1 Ostertagia ostertagi | reverse complement strand
ACATTATTTCGATATATATCCAGCTTACTTAATAGAATTTTCAAAAAGCACGTCTTCAGCAAATGATAAGTTTCATTTCTGACTATTAAGGAAAACCCAAACTCATTAAACCGCTAATCCTTTCGTGGTTCTAAATAATGATGAATGTAAATGAATGGTAAGCATTAGCTCCTCACTCATGTAAATCGGCATATTTCGTTTTGATTTTGAGACGTGTCAGCAATGGTGGTGATGTCCTCCTCCAAGTGGTGCCACTGGAAACTGCTCACTTTTGTGAGCTGAGCCGACCACGGACATTCGAATGCAGGCGACAGGCCCCCGTGACAGGCCGGCCTACGAACACCCACGTCACATCACAAATGTCAATGTCGCTACAATGAATCTCGAGATAATGCTACGGCGTCCGCGGGAGCCGACGCGCACTCGCAAAGCCCGGCGAGTGTGAAAAGTATGCGAGGGTCTCCGGTGCAAGGACGGCATCGGGGGGCAACTAGGCTAGTCCAAAAGCCATGCAACGTATCGAAGACCCGCGTTGCAACATTAAATGTTGGCACGTTGACGGGCCGCTCCAGCGAGCTGGCAGAAGCGCTAGAGCGCCGACGAATAGACTTCTGTGCCGTGCAGGAAACGAGGTGGTCCTGCTGCAAGTCGAGGGACATTGGCCGCGGCTTCAAAGCCGTTCTCTGTGGCGGTCCCAAAACCACCAATGGCGTCGGGATGATTGTCTCTGAACGCTTTCGTGATTCGATAGTAAAGCGTGGAGCGCTTCGACGACCGATTAATGAAAATCATTGTCGTCATTGAACATCAAAAATACCACTTCTTCTCTGCGTACGCTCCGCAGACCGGATGCTCCGAGCAAGCCAAAGACAAGTTCTGGAACCTGCTTGATGAGAAGACAGCTGAGGTTCCGTCACAAGAAGCTATAATTGTCGCAGGTGACCTCAATGGGCACGTTGGCGCTACGAAAGACGGTTACAGCTGTCACGGTGGTTTTGGATATGGGTCACGTAACACTGATGGCGAGCGAATTCTCGAGTATGCAGACTCGCACAACCTCGCCATTGTGAACACGAAATTCCGAAAACGCGACTCACATCTCATCACCTTCTATAGCGGTAACACCAGAACACAAATTGATTTCGTACTTGTCAGGCGCCGCGACCAAGGGCTCGTAACAGACGCGAAAACAGTGCCTTATGAAACGGTCGCCACGCAACACCGACCACTAATTTGTACGCTAAAGATCGCCCCGCCGAAACCGAAACTAACCGAAAGGTGTGGGCCAGCGAGAATCAAGTGGTGGCGACTGAAGGAAAAAGAAGCGGCCGTCGTTTCCCGCATTCGATTACCAGCGGTAACGACTGTCGACGAAACCTGGAAAGGTGCTGCCGAAGAAATAACTCGGATAGCTCGATCCGAGCTCGGGATGACGAAGCCTGGACGGCGGAGAATTGACAAGCAAACGTGGCTGTGGACGGACCAGGTCAGAGAGAAGTGCGCGAAAAGAAGAAGCGGTACCACGCATTTCTTCACGAAAAGACAGCTGAGAACTGGCGGAGCTATCAGATAGCGAAGAAAGAGGCAAAGAAGGCCGTTGCTTCTGCGAAAGCAGCTCATTTTGCTGATATCAGTAAGAAACTCGAGTCGCGCGATGGAGAGCGGTACGTTTACCGACTTGCAAAGACCCGCCATCGCCAGACCGAGGATATAGAAAAATTCTTCGGCATAAATGACGAGAATGGCCACCTCTTGACGGACCGCAAGAAAACACTGAAACGATGGCGTGACTACTTCGAAAACATCTCAACAGTCGAATTTACTCATCCCGCCATCCCCTGCGCTCCGCCAGTACACGGTCCCGTTCAGAAGATAACCATGGAGGAGACCATCACGGCCATGAAGAAGATGAAATCAGGCAAAGCAACTGGTCCTGACGACTTAGCGGCGGACTTGTGGAAATCAAATGCTGGAATCCTGCAGAATGGTTGACGGAGTTCTTCAACCAGATCGTTGCAGAGAAGAAGGTGCCTGAAAGCTGGCAACAAAGCACGACGATTCCTATCTGGAAGAAGAAGGGCAGTCCAGGAGACTGCACTAGCTATCGTCCAATTCGCCTGCTTTCGCACAGCATGAAAATCTTTGAGCGAGTTGTAGATAGCCGTATCCGGGACATCGTCGAGCTGACCACCAACCAGTGTGGTTTTGTTGGCTGGTTGCAGCACCATCGATGCCATACACGCCGCTCGCCTTCTGCTAGAAAAGCATCGCGAAAAACAAAAGCCGATACATCTTGCCTTTCTAGACTTGGAGAAGGCTTTCGATCGCGTTCCACGTGACGTTATATGGTATGCTTTACGACAGCATGGCGTTCCCGAAGAGCTTATTGAGTGGGTGCGCATCCTGTACTCGAGTCCCAAAGAGCCGAGTGCAAACGGCAGCAGGAACATCGATGGATTTTCCCATCTCTGTCGGAGTACATCAAGGCTCTGCGTTATCCCCACTCCTATTTGTTGTCGTCATGGATGCCATTACGAGAGATCTCCAGAAGCCGGCTCCATGGACGCTTCTTTATGCTGATGACGTGATGCTCGCTAGCGAAGATAAAAGCACGCTCGAGCAACAGGTGCAAGCCTGGTCCGACCGTCTAGCTATGTTCGGGCTCAAGCTGAACGTCAAGAAGACTGAGTACTTGACCACCGATTCGAGTGAGTTAGGCTCTATTAAGATCAATGGTACTGAACTCACTCGTGCAACATCATTCAAGTATCTTGGATCAGCAATTGCGTCTGACGGCAGCCTGGTCTTCGAAACGAATTCTCGCGTGAATGCAGCCTGGTCGAAATGGCGCTCGATGACTGGCGTTCTCTGCGATAAAAACATGCCAGAACGTCTCAAATCTAAGATCTATAGGACCGTCATCCGGCCGGTCGCGATTTACGGTGCTGAGTGCTGGCCTACGACTAAAGAGATCGAAGCACGGCTAAGTGTGATGGAGACCAAGATGCTGCGATGGACAGCCGGAGTCACCGAGTAAGCCTTCAGCTCCTCACTTATGTAAATAGGCATATTTCATTTCATTTTGAGACTGACAGCAATCCTATTCACCGCTAAATTATCCGAATTCAAGAAGAATGCTGGATGTTTACAGTTGTGAGATCAATATGCCAGTTCAGCTCCAGACGTTATCACGCGTATTCTCGATGAGCTTCAGTGAAACTGTGGAGGTCTAACACAGTCAATAGTGAGATGGTTAATGGAGTATCTCATGCTGATATTCCATGGGTCCTCCAATTTCGCTAAAGCCTGCCGTGTGATGCGCGCGATAGCGGGCGAAGCAAAACTGGTAAATGTAATGTGCTGTGTGACGGGTACCCGAATAGAGAGCGAAGAATGGTGATAGCAAGTGATAAGAGATGACAACGTGCGCCGGAATGCAAAGGCCACCAGTTTTGTTGCTCTCCTCGCATTGGCAGTAACATGTTTGAACCCATTCATATTATGTGGGATGAGGCGGGGACCATGAGGGTGGGTGAAAGAAAGTGGTGGCAAGTGATAAGAACTGATAAGGGGCGTCAGAGTGTGAATACCACCGGCCTTCGCAGTGACAGTAGAACCTTGGCTCTTACATATGGTACGGAGAATCTTACGGGAACACGAATGGTGAGTGATCAAAAGTGATAACAATCGATAACGGCTGATAACGAAGTCCAGAATTTGAGTACTATCAAATTCGTTGTAGTCTTCGTGGTGACAGTAAAACCTTCGCTTCTACATGTTTCATAGGGGGTTGGACGGGGACAACGGTGCTATCGGTATGAACGGTAACAAATGACAAGGAATGATAAGGGGCGTCTGAATGCAAACACTACAACTTTGTTGCAATTAACACTGCCAAGCGATCATAGCGGCGAGGCTAAGCCAGGTTCTTACACGTTCATTTCTAACCTTTCACCAAACGGTGCAAAGAAAGTTGAAACGCTCAACTATCTGGACCTGGACCAATGACAAGTTATCATCAGAGCTAGGTTAGTTGCAGATTGAATGGTCATATCTCACTCTTTCAGCGATACTCACAGTATTAATTCTATAGACCGCTAAATCATCCAAACTCGATATTAATGCTGAATGTTTACGAAGTCGTGATAAGCCATTTTCATTCCGCATGCTACGCGTGCACTACGCGATAGTCTTCAGCGGAATGGACAGCCTTTGCATTTTATCAGGAGCATTTTTCAAAGCAGCTCAATAATATTTCTCAGCCATGTGACCTAACATTCTACAGGTTGTCCAGTTTCACTGAAGCCCACCATATGATGCGCGCGGATGCGTGCGGAGCTAAACTGGTAGAAACATAAACGAGTTTTCATGCTGACTCTTGATGTTTCCTAGCGACTCAGCAAATCATTTAAAGTAGATCATGAAACTGATTGATCTCAACGAGCATCGGGCAAACGAATGCGAGTGATCATAAGATGAGAATCAAATTTCGATTCGGTGTTTTTTTCTGAACACACCTCAAAAAAAACACAACTGTAAGACTTTATTGAGATTAACGATAATGACTTGCAAGGCGGTGAAGTGGGAGTACTATTAAGTACCGGGTGTCTTAGTGTCGCTTTTCTGAGTCCTGGAAGTTTTGGGGCCGATTATTTTATTTTATTTTATTTATTTAATGTACACTACAGGAGTGTGCCCAAGGAGAAAAAAAATCAGATCTGATATTAAGTAACTGTATTAAGAACAAGCCTGCATGACGCAAGTTGAGTTATTGCTACGCAATCTGAATGGAATAGGAATGGTACAAGCGGAAGTCTGCCTTGTGCTGATGACTGTACAAGGAGCAACAAGCTCAGCAATGACAAGCAATATCTGCGACTATCCGCACCAGTTGGCTATGGTGCCTTCGTTCCAGAGGAAGTCATTAGAACATGCCGGAACTTCGGAACACGGGTATACCAACTTCCCACGTGGAACCGGCATGATGGAATAATCGAAACGAAAATACTATCAAGTAGAGCTTGAAAGACTATGGACAGCCCCGGCACAATTGTAGACATGGCTTCAGAGTAGTGTAGGATTTGTGCAGATAGCTTAACTCAAGTCACATCATGAGGCCACAAAGAGGAACATAAAAATGTAACAACCTAGGGGGTTGTGGTCCTAGCCTGGATATCAACTGGCATACTCTGAAGATGAAAATCAGGTGCTACCGCATCTAAATTGATGCTACCACATCTAAATTGATATCAAGAACAGTCAAAACCTAGACCTGGAATTACCATGGAATTAATATCTCAGAAAGGCCTCGCTCATTAATACTGCGAAATATGTTGCTTATTGTTTTCTATTGTTGGTTCACAATTTAACTTTCCCCCAATTTTTATACTTTTTTTGAAAATTCCTGGGTCCAGTGTGCAAATTCGCATGTGTGTACCAAATGCTTCAAAATTCTTGCTGAGAGCTACAACTTCCGCCCACCAAACCAACATTGCATTTGTTGGAGGGAATACTACCATTTAAAATGCTCATCGGTTTTTCACAGTTTTCTCAAAAGACAGTGAAGTCTTTGAAGTGATGCCCGCAATCGTCGTCAAAAAGGTGGCCCTAGTTAAATCAGTCGAGACGGGGCTGCACCAGTCTTGTGCTGAAATGGTAGGACACCTTAGCAGTGACTGATCGATGATGCACAAACGCTTTAACGAAGTTGATTGCACAAGAAATTCTAATAAATGTGCTCATCTGCTACTCACGTGTGCTCAAAAAAGGGTGCGTTTTTGACCCTATGTGGCAAAAAAGACTCCGGGAAAAATTGTCCAGTTGAGCTGGTAAGTTTAACTTTTCCACCATACAGTGCAGACCCTACTCTAACTAACTGTATACTTCTTTTGTCCAGGCCTAACTTTTAGCAAGTGAGAGGGATGATTTGTCAGATGATGTCAAAACCGACCTACCTCTCTTTTTCGACTCAAAAAATTCCTAGCTTTAATCGTACGAGGTTTCCACTCATACTGGTAAATGGGAAAGTGCTAATGAGTCATTCGATGAATATGCTGTTTCACTCCCCGGATTCTGAATTAAAATATTGGTGGTCCGAAACTCGTGGTGAAAAAACGACACTAAGATATCCGGTACCTAATACATGTCGTACGGCACTTTCATCACAAACATGTGTGAAATCGAAATGATTGTGCACGTGGTGAATCACTTACCGCTTCAGTACATTGACGTCCTCACAGAACACATACATTCCGCGCTTTGTAGACTGTTGGACGGGGCGGCATAAATGCACCTCGCGTCCACTCTCGTCTTCATTCCCTTTTTCGCCCCATAAGCGAGGAATTTTCACAAGATTTTTTTTCGTCCTGCAGGTCATATATCTGCATATTTACTACCAGTTTTGCTCCGCCCGCTATCGCGCGCATCACACGGCAGGCTTTAGCGAAACTGGAAAGACCCATGGAATATCAGCATGAGGTACTCCATTACCACCTCACTATTGAATGTGTTAGACCTTTCCCAGTTTCGCTGAAGTCCATCGAGAATACGCGTGATAACGTCTGGAGCTGAACTGGCATATTTATCTCACAACTGTAAACATCCAGCATTCTTCTTGAATTCAGATAATTTAGCGGTGAATAGGATTGCTGTCAGTCTCAAAATGAAAATGAAATATGCCTATTTACATAAGTGAGGAGCTAAGGCTTATCATTTATTTACATTCACCATTATTTAGAACCCCGAAAGGATTAGCGGTTTAATGAGTTTGGGCTTTCTTGATAGAAATGAAAGTTATCATTTGCTGAAGACTTGATTGAGTTTATGCAATCGACTGCTATTAAGTAAGCTGGTCATACAATGATACAATGTGCACGTACCACTACAAATAGAATTTGTAAGTAGGGACGCTCTAGTGTCAGCGCAAGCTGGGTAACGGAATCGACGACTTTTGCGTTCTGACGCGCCTTATCAGCCCTTATCAGTTGTAACCACTTTCATCACCCACCAACAATGTCCCCGTCCCACCCCACATAACACTTGTAAGTATGGACGCTCTAGTGTCAACGCGAGCTGGGTAACGGAATCGACGACTTTTGCGTTCTGACGCGCCTTATCAGCCCTTATCAGTTGTAATCACTTTCATCACCCACCAACAATGTCCCCGTCCCACCCCACATAACACTTGTAAGTATGGACGCTCTAGTGTCAACGCAAGCTGGGTAACGGAATCGACGACTTTTGCGTTCTGACGCCCTTATCAGCCCTTATCAGTTGTAACCACTTTCATCACCCACCAACAATGTCCCCGTCCCACCCCACATAACACTTGTAAGTATGGACGCTCTAGTGTCAACGCGAGCTGGGTAACGGAATCGACGACTTTTGCGTTCTGACGCGCCTTATCAGCCCTTATCAGTTGTAACCACTTTCATCACCCACCAACAATGTCCCCGTCCCACCCCACATAACACTTGTAAGTATGGACGCTCTAGTGTCAACGCGAGCTGGGTAACGGAATCGACGACTTTTGCGTTCTGACGCCCCTTATCAGCCCTTATCAGTTGTAACCACTTTCATCACCCACCAACAATGTCCCCGTCCCACCCCACATGACACCTGCGAGTATGGACGCTCTAGTGTCAACGCAAGCTGCGTAACGGAATCGACGACTTTTGCGTTCTGACGCCCCTTATCAGCCCTTATCAGTTGTAACCACTTTCCATCACCTACCAACAATGTCCCCGTCCCACCCCACATGACACCTGCGAGTATGGACGCTCTGGTGTCAACGCAAGCTGGGTAACGGAATCGACGACTTTTGCGTTCTGACGCCCCTTATCAGCCCTTATCAGTTGTAACCACTTTCCATCACCCACCAACAATGTCCCCGTCCCACCCCACATGACACCTGTGAGCATGGACGCTCTGGTGTCAACAGGAGCTGGGTAACGGAATCGACGACTTTTGCGTTCTGACGCCCCCCCTTATCAGCCCTTATCAGTTGTAACCACTTTCCATCACCTACCAACAATGTCCCCGTCCCACCCCACATGACACCTGCGAGTATGGACGCTCTAGTGTCAACGCAAGCTGCGTAACGGAATCGACGACTTTTGCGTTCTGACGCCCCTTATCAGCCCTTATCAGTTGTAACCACTTTCCATCACCTACCAACAATGTCCCCGTCCCACCCCACATGACACCTGCGAGTATGGACGCTCTAGTGTCAACGCAAGCTGGGTAACGGAATCGACGACTTTTGCGTTCTGACGCCCCTTATCAGCCCTTATCAGTTGTAACCACTTTCCATCACCTACCAACAATGTCCCGTCCCCCACATGACACCTGCGAGTATGGACGCTCTAGTGTCAACGCAAGCTGCGTAACGGAATCGACGACTTTTGCGTTCTGACGCCCCTTATCAGCCCTTATCAGTTGTAACCACTTTCCATCACCTACCAACAATGTCCCCGTCCCACCCCACATGACACCTGCGAGTATGGACGCTCTGGTGTCAACGCGAGCTGGGTAACGGAATCGACGACTTTTGCGTTCTGACGCCCCTTATCAGCCCTTATCAGTTGTAACCACTTTCCATCACCCACCAACAATGTCCCCGTCCCACCCCACATGACACCTGCGAGTATGGACGCTCTAGTGTCAACGCGAGCTGGGTAACGGAATCGACGACTTTTGCGTTCTGACGCCCCTTATCAGCCCTTATCAGTTGTAACCACTTTCCATCACCTACCAACAATGTCCCCGTCCCACCCCACATGACACCTGCGAGTATGGACGCTCTGGTGTCAACGCGAGCTGGTAACGGAATCGACGACTTTTGCGTTCTGACGCCCCTTATCAGCCCTTATCAGTTGTAACCACTTTCCATCACCCACCAACAATGTCCCCGTCCCACCCCACATGACACCTGCGAGTATGGACGCTCTAGTGTCAACTCAAGCTGGGTAACGGAATCGACGACTTTTGCGTTCTGACGCCCCTTATCAGCCTTTATCAGTTGTAACCACTTTCCATCACCTACCAACAATGTCCCCGTCCCACCCCACATGACACCTGCGAGTATGGACGCTCTAGTGTCAACGCAAGCTGGGTAACGGAATCGACGACTTTTGCGTTCTGACGCCCCTTATCAGCCCTTATCAGTTGTAACCACTTTCCAATCACCCACCAACAATGTCCCCGTCCCACCCCACATAACACCTGTGAGCATGGACGCTCTGGTGTCAACGCGAGCTGGGTAACGGAATCGACGACTTTTGCGTTCTGACGCCCCTTATCAGCCCTTATCAGTTGTAACCACTTTCCATCACCCACCAACAATGTCCCCGTCCCACCCCACATGACACCTGCGAGTATGGACGCTCTAGTGTCAACGCGAGCTGGGTAACGGAATCGACGACTTTTGCGTTCTGACGCCCCTTATCAGCCCTTATCAGTTGTAACCACTTTCCATCACCTACCAACAATGTCCCCGTCCCACCCCACATGACACCTGCGAGTATGGACGCTCTAGTGTCAACGCAAGCTGCGTAACGGAATCGACGACTTTTGCGTTCTGACGCCCCTTATCAGCCCTTATCAGTTGTAACCACTTTCCATCACCTACCAACAATGTCCCCGTCCCACCCCACATGACACCTGCGAGTATGGACGCTCTAGTGTCAAACGCAAGCTGGTAACGGAATCGACGACTTTTGCGTTCTGACGCCCCTTATCAGCCCTTATCAGTTGTAACCACTTTCCATCACCCACCAACAATGTCCCCGTCCTCACCCCACATGACACCTGCGAGTATGGACGCTCTAGTGTCAACGCAAGCTGGGTAACGGAATCGACGACTTTTGCGTTCTGACGCCCCTTATCAGCCCTTATCAGTTGTAACCACTTTCCATCACCTACCAACAATGTCCCCGTCCCACCCCACATGACACCTGCGAGTATGGACGCTCTGGTGTCAACGAGCTGGGTAACGGAATCGACGACTTTTGCGTTCTGACGCCCCTTATCAGCCCTTATCAGTTGTAACCACTTTCCATCACCCACCAACAATGCCCGTCCCACCCCACATGACACCTGCGAGCATGGACGCTCTGGTGTCAACGCAAGCGGTAACGGAAATCGACGACTTTTGCGTTCTGACCCCTTATCAGCCCTTATCAGTTGCTATCGCTTCCATTCATGTACCACCAATGTCCCGGGACCACCCCACATAACACTTGTAAGTATAGACGCTCTAGTACCAATATGAACGACAAAACGAAATTGGCGATGCTCGCTTTCTAGCCCCTCTTATCAGCTATTATCAGTCGTTATCAGTTCCTATCACATACCACTTGAGTCCCCATCCCACCCCCTATAACATATGTAAGAACCATGGCGCTATCGTTGCTGTGACCCGAGCTACGAATTTCGTGACAAACACACACACACACACACAGACCTACACACACAGACATACTTAGCGAATTATATATATGTAGGAATTATATGATATTTTGTGCCGTGTAATGGCAATAATGGCTTATGAACAAACGTTAAGGTAAACTAGATAAGAGACAATACCTCACCCTTTGAAAAAAAATTTACGGACAGAGAATACAGAACTAGTGTTGAAATTCATACAGTTGTACTCGGCGCGATGAATGCTATCCGATGATATATAAGTTATTACCCAAAGACTACTTTGTTTTTACTCGTTTTTTTCCTTCGTGATCGCTAGCCAATGACCAATCGCTAGCTGACCTCGTAATTACCCTACGCTGCGAGGGTCAATGCCTCGCGGTGTTATCACTCCTCTTCGAGGCATGTTCGGCTTCCGAAGTACCGCTAAGCGTCGTTTTTCTGAAGCCCCTTCAGATTCCCGTAGTTGGAAGGAGTGAGAAGCGATCCACTCTAGCTTAGGCCGTGGAACGCCAGCGAATCCTCCTGTGGCACAGCAATGCAACGTCACTGGAATGGCGCTTTCGGTTTTTGAAATTATGACACGACTGCTCCATCCTACGAGGTTAAGTGATGTTCCCAAGTTTACCTACTGTACTCACTAGCTTTTAATTTACTTCGTAACATTTCGTAACATTTTCCAATGACCAGCAAAAAAAAAAGAATTTGGAACAGATTGATAAGTAAAAAAGAGATGATCAAACCCAAATTCTTCATTCTTTATATTTTATCGTGTACATATCAAGTTGACAAAATGAGATAAATTGAGGGAACTGATACAACGACTGGCCAACGGGAACCCCATGAAATCAAGGTACTAGCAAAAAAGAGGAAAAAAAAAAAGAATACGACACCAATCCTTATAAGAACGAATGCAAATAAGTGAGGTGTGAAATGGGCTCCCAGTCGTGCCCCAATCCGGCATAATTTTGAAAACCCAAAGCGCCATTCCAGTGACGTTGCATTGCTGTGCCACAGGAGGATTCGCTGGCGTTCCACGGCCTAAGCTAGAGTGGATCGCTTCTCACTCCTTCCAACTACGGGAATCTGAAGGGGCTTCAGAAATACGACGCTTAGCGGTATTCGGAAGCCGAACATGCCTCGAAGAGGAGTGATAACACCGCGAGGCATTGACCCTCGCAGCGTAGGGTAATTACGAGGTCAGCTAGCGATTGGTCATTGGCTAGCGATCACGAAGGAAAAAAACGAGTAAAAACAAAGTAGTCTTTGGGTAATAACTTATATATCATCGGATAGCATTCATCGCGCCGAGTACAACTGTATGAATTTCAACACTAGTTCTGTATTCTCTGTCCGTAAATTTTTTTCAAAGGGTGAGGTATTGTCTCTTATCTAGTTTACCTTAACGTTTGTTCATAAGCCATTATTGCCATTATACGGCACAATATGTCATATTCTTGGAATAACCATTCGATCGTTGGTCATACATTTCTTAAGCGCAATTTCGGAAAGAAAAGTGATTGTGCTCGAAGAATTTGACGTATACCGATATTCAGAGCTAAATTATGTAAGAACCGCTTTGCTGCATTCCAATAAACAACAAAATTGTTGCGCAGTTACATACCTAGTTCAAGATCTTGTAGCCGTTTCGTCGCATTTCCTCCAGACTTTGATGAAATGCGCTTTCAAAATTTGGAAATGTCGTAAAATTGAAGAGCTCGTTCGCATCGGGAACGACTGTGAAACATGGATAAAAATGCATCAAAAAAGGAGGAGTGTGCGAGCGGTAGACTACTGTGCACATAAACATGGGATCTAACGAATGGTGTTCTACCTTGAGGTCAGAATTGGATTTTGGCCCAGCTTAAAAGGTAAAGCTGGTGACCTACTTAGCCGATCCCGACCCATAACACATCCTAGAACTCGTTGTGAGGAGACGTATCTATAGGAGTTTAAATTTTTCCGTTTCATTCGCTTTCAGCGGAGTTATGGTAGTGCGACGGTCTTTGATAGGTGCGACGGTCAATCACCGTCATTTTTTCACATTTCTGGTGAGCCGGTTTGTTAGGTTCCAATCAAGATCAAATATCTTCGTAAGTATCAGGAGTTTTCTATCAATCTGCCTACAATCTTTGTATGAAATGTTCACCGACAGGGAAAAGGAAACTAGGAAGAGTTGAACTGAAATTCTCTGTGGTGGGGGTAGTTATGACCTAATGTGTGTATGGAACTAGAATGAATCAAAAAACTCAAGAAGGAGCGCAAGCACTATAAAAATAGTGACTGGTTCTGACGCGCGATGCGCGACAGAATGCCCAATGCGGTGCCAAATTTCTGACGCGCATCGTCAGCCCAATGAGGCGTTGCATCTGACTTCATAAATTGGCCTGAGCCGGCTCCAGTTTATGTTGATTTTGGCACAAATGTTAGGCTATCGGAAGGATTTATTCAAAGCAAAAGGCAATGAAAGCTGTGCAGCTTTGAGTAATGCTTTGGGCCTGGGCGTTTGTATCTAAACAATGAAAAGGCTCATGCCAACAATTTTAGTGCAGTGATTTCATAACCCAATCAGGCGAAAACCGCTAAAGCTCAACTTCATCTTGCGAGATTGAACCAAACAAAGCGTTGGTTTAGACATCCCCCCCCCCCCTTTTGGACCGGCGAATATCATTCTACAATTCTGATCGTAATTGCATCCAACCACAGGACCAGCTGGGTTTGTTTTGTAGATCGGTTCGGTTTCGGTGCGGTCTGAAACAAGAAGCGAATAGAAAAGAAGTAAGTCGCTTAGCATTTGGAATGCGACAATCACTTTGCGATGAGCCACGCACCTCGCTCACATTGAAAGTTTTAAATCTTCACAATGTATGCCGTCAAGATTTAAGGGTGGCCTATAGGGGTGAGCCTCACCACAATTACATGAACAAATTCTTCAGATTGGTAAATGACTTCAGAGCAGCGAATTCGAAAGTTCGAACGTGGTAGATGGTCTCGGCGCTCGTAAATTTTAAACAAGTTCGGCGTTTTCATCTGTACAACGGAGGAGCCAAGAATGCCAGGGGATGTCACAAATACGTACACAGTGAGCTTATAGAGGAATGTAAGGTCTGAGTGGCTTTTGCACGTTGTCGGTTGCTGAATCTAAGATGGGAAGTTAAAAATCTCACGCAGCGGCCATTCTAATTGCTCCCTTCACGGAAATAATGGAAAACAGTGTTGTGAACGTTGCGAAGTGGTATGTGGACGAAACAACTGTAATTTCTTTGTAATTTACATCAAAAAAAACGAGCGCAACCGACGGTCAAAAGACGAGGTGTATGGTGTAGGACCAGTCGGCGAAATTTCCGCGCTCTCTGTATCCATGATGATGGTGGATCGGCAAGTATTTGATACGAATACACATAGCGGAGTTTGTCTGAGTTCAAGGAAGGTTTGATGGCGATTACATGGGAAAATCACATCTCGAATCTTTTAGCTAATTAACTGCGGATAACGTGCGCGTCAATTTTATATGCCACCCCCTAATTTTTTCAGTTTTCCGACTTATTTGGAAATTTCGTAAATCGGCATAGCAACCATCGGTTTCGGCGTGTCGGAAAACTAGGAACGGTGTTGTTTGATTTTGGTTAACGCGTGGATTTGATTTGCTCTGTTCTTTTGAAATCATGCGACTTATTTGATGCGTCAATTGCTCTGTGAGCCGAATTTTATCCGGTAAATTCCTCATTCTCTGACGATGTTTCAGCTGTATTCGTAGGCACATATATGACAATTAATAATATGAATGAGGAAATCCTCCACTTATACAATGCACATAAATGGGAGCATTTATAACTGACAAGTTCGGAATATTAGCCCTTATACTAGACGGTAGAGAGCATGAAAACGCCTCATCAGAGAGCTGTATGCTCGCTTTTGCGATCGCTCCTGCTGCGTTTTATAGAGCTCATCGAGTAGGGTAAAAAGACAAAACTGGGGAAATCGAAGTGCTCATGAAGCGCTTGAATTCATTTTTTTTCCCGCGTCGAATCTGTGGTCGACTTTATTTCGTAGGTCTCAGCGCTTCGGCGAAGCTCGAAGCGGTCCACGCTCACATACGAAGTTATTCAGATGAGAATATTAATACCAGTTTAGCTCCGCCCGCTACCGCGCGCATGACACGGAAGCCTCTGACAAAACTGACAATCGGTGAAGCTTTGGGTTTCACCGCTTAACTATAGCTGCTTCGTTAAATGCATTACTGTCCGTTGCCCATCTTGGCTGTATCTCACTGTTTGATAAGCGCAGTGAAGTGCACAGCTAAAGTGATGTATGTAAACAACCACCATGCATCGAGAATCGAGGAAATTTAGCGGTCGAATAATTTTTGGTAATCTCAAGACGGAATGCCCAGTATTCACTATCAAATTTATTAGAGCATCCCATTCATCCTCAAGAACTCTAGAAGGTGTAGCGGTTGAAAGGTGTTTGAATTTACAATTATAACGCTAATGAAATGATATTGAAATGAAATGCATTATCTGCAATCTGGTTTCGAGTAATCTCTACGTTCGTACGCATATCGTAATTATCAGTCCTCATCTGTCGTTATCACTTTTTGACCCCCACAAAATATGTTACCGTCCCACCCCCATATCATGTCCCAAAATCAGTTCCTGACGACTGCTGCGAAGCGCACTATGAATTTTGTGAAAATTGTGTTTCAGCGCCTCTTATCTGCTCATATCAGTCGTTATCACTTTGTGACCCCACCAAAATATGTTCCCACCAACTCCTGACGACCACTGGTGCCCGAGCTATGAATTTCGCGACACTTGCGTTCTAGCGCCTTTTATCAGCCCTTATCAGTTGTGATCACTTTCTTTACCCCACCAAATATGTTCCCGTCCCACCCCCTATATCATATCTTGAAACCAACTCCTGACGACCACTGGTGCCCGAGCTATGAATTTCGCGACACTTGCGTTCTAGCGCCTTTATCAGCCCTTATCAGTTGTGATCACTTTCTTTACCCCACCAAATATGTTCCCGTCCCACCCCCTATATCATATCTTGAAACCAACTCCTGACGACCACTGGTGCCCGAGCTATGAATTTCCGGTCAGACAGACAAACACACACACACACACACACACACACACACGCTTAGCCGATATATTAGAGGATCTCACAATCCAGTGTCTCGGTACCAACGACCGAACTTGGAGTCGGAATGCTCTCTGGACAACAATTTTCCGAACAAACGTGTAGGCGAAAACGATGACAGGGGGCCAGTTGTTATTTTAACGGGGCACAGAGAGTGAGGCATGCGGTGGCTATATTGCATGCCTTTATCACGAGCAACTTACGATGGGTTCAGCGGAATATGTACCAGCCATGGATTGGTAGGAACGAGTCATATTCTCTCTCAGCAGAGACTTTCTGAGCGTGAATGCTTCGAGCTTCGCGGAGCTGAGACCACAAATAAAATTTGACCACGGATCTAATGCGCCAAAAATGTGAATTGTGAGAGGGCTACTTGAGCATGTCGGAATTGGTGGAGAGGCTTTCTTTAATAGTATGTGCACGCCGTAGCTGACATCTTCGGAGAAATGAGGGAGTCCGAAAAAATTTGGATGGCCAAGTAACGCAATTGGACGCGGCCAATTTTTCATTCAAAGAATCCGAACAACTCTATTAAATCAGCCGCCAAAAAAAATCAACAACAGCTTCTTAGATTTTGCGCGACGCGTGAAAAGATAGTTAACTGCTGATGACTTATAAAATTCCCAAACATGACGACGAGCGTCGTCCCTGATTTATGGTAAGTTACGCAAGGTAAATCATTTTTATCATAAACGATCAATAGAAGTGAAATATTTCAGATGTTTACTTAGTTACATTCTCAGAGATTACGGTAATAATGCTTACTGCAGGAGAGATTGGAATGCTCTCAAGCTGTCGCGGGGGAAGAGATGGCGCGATAAGGCGTCAAGCCTGTAACCTACATAAGCAAGGAGCTGGAGGCAGCGAGGTCCGAGTGGCATCTATCGTCCGTCTGGAGCTATCCTCCATCTCGTCCGTTGTGATCACGACTTCTCGCGTTATTCTCTTCGGTGGCAGCTTCGCGTATTCATCCGCTACTACTTCAGTTATTCGCTGCGGTATATATATCTTGGCATCGGCAGATTGTTAGAGGTTAGACCAATAAATATTATATTTATTCAAGTTGGAGGCGATTCTACGAGTAGCTGAAAATTCCGCGTGGCATCTATAGGTAAGAAGAACGAGTATATTCTGCGGATTGAAAATCGGGCACAAAACAGCAGAAAAAATCAGGGGTGGCATAAGGAATTGACGCGCATTGTATGTTGCTTATTATTTTCCACTGTTGGTTCACAATTCAACTTTCCCCATCATACATTTTTTTCTGAAAATTCCTGGGTCCAGTGTGCAAATTCGCTGTGTACCAAGTGCCTTCAAAGTCGGATTGATAGTTACAGATCCAGCCAACCAAAGCAAACAGCATTTTTTGGGGGAGGGGGGGGGGAGAACACTACGTTTTGGACATGCGCAGGATTTTCAGTCGTCTAAGGAGAAGCGGAAAGTCTTTGAATGATGCCCACACATCCATCGTCAAAGCCGAGGCTTTAGTCAAGCAGTCGAGTAATGGCTACACCAGCCCTGTGCTGAAATGGTAGGACACTTTGACTGCAATACAGGGTGTCCCATAAATATTGCACCACTTTTCTTCGAACTGGTAACATCTTTAATGATCCTACTATATATAATCGGCTAAGCGGTTGTTGTGTGTGTGTGTCTGTTGTGTGTGTGTATGTGTTTGTCTGTCTGACCGGAAATTCATAGCTCGGGCACCAGTGGTCGTCAGGAGTTGGTTTCAAGATATGATATAGGGGGTGGGACGGGAACATATTTGGTGGGGTAAAGAAAGTGATCACAACTGATAAGGGCTGATAAAAGGCGCTAGAACGCAAGTGTCGCGAAATTCATAGCTCGGGCACCAGTGGTCGTCAGGAGTTGGTTTCAAGATATGATATAGGGGGTGGGACGGGAACATATTTGGTGGGGTAAAGAAAGTGATCACAACTGATAAGGGCTGATAAAAGGCGCTAGAACGCAAGTGTCGCGAAATTCATAGCTCGGGCACCAGTGGTCGTCAGGAGTTGGTTTCAAGATATGATATAGGGGGACTGGATAGAGCAGATAAGAGGCGCTGAAACACAATTTTCACAAAATTCATAGTGCGCTTCGCAGCAGTCGTCAGGAGCTGATTTTGGGACATGATATGGGGGTTGGACGGTAACATATTTTGTGGGGGTCAAAAAGTGATAACGACAGATGAGGACTGATAATTACGATATGCGTACGAACGTAGAGATTACTCGAAACCAGATTGCAGATAATGCATTTCATTTCAATATCATTTCATTAGCGTTATAATTGTAAATTCAAACACCTTTCAACCGCTACACCTTCTAGAGTTCTTGAGGATGAATGGGATGCTCTAATAAATTTGATAGTGAATACTGGGCATTCCGTCTTGAGATTACCAAAAATTATTCGACCGCTAAATTTCCTCGATTCTCGATGCATGGTGGTTGTTTACATACATCACTTTAGCTGTGCACTTCACTGCGCTTATCAAACAGTGATGTACATTCAAGAAGTTTTACAGAAATTTTGCCAATACATTTACATATTTGAAGGGATGATACCCATCGGATACGATCCCTTGTTGTTGTCAGTATGGCTCCCTATTGCTTCAAACGCAACTCTACTGTGGCCCGCATGGCATCCTGGGGTGTTCTCTTGAAAACTTTACAGAGAAAAGGCTCCGGCTCATCCGTGTAGATGTAATGTTTAGTGCAGGCTTTGCCCCTAACATATCCCTTTTAGGATGGTCCAGCACGCTGGAATCAAGGGATAGGAGAGCCATTCGTTCGGGGATGTGAAATCGGAGAGAGTGCCTCAACAGCGCTCCTGAACAAATTTTGCCTCCTATGCAGAAGCTGGGTCCTATTGAAAAGATCATCACCCCTCGTCAAAGTGGCTAGATACCTCACTAACAGATGGTGCACCGAATGTCCCTTGAATTTCCCTAGACTCGGTCTAGTAACAAGCTGTACCTCCAATGTCCCTTGACTCGGTCTAGTATCAAGCTGTATTCCTTTGTAAACAGGCAGTGATGGTGAGCGAGCGGTAGTTGAGACCCCCGTCCAGACCACGATAAGGTTCGATTGCTGCCTGTAGCAAATATCCCTTCCACTCTCACTGACTTCCCTAAGACCTCGTGCGTTCATCCCGGAATTTGAAGATTGTAGCTCTGCTCCATGTGAGAAATTTTGTCGTCGATGAAAACGATGCCCGCGTGATTGGCATTTTCGGCCCTCGACATCAGCTCTTTGAAGTTTTTGTCTCTGCCGTGCTCCTCCCGTTGGATTAAGCAGTGTGTGTTTATGCAACTTATAACGGACTGTGAGCAGTTGTTATCCGACAACTCACTACATGGCTGTGTTAAGAAAGGCCGGCGTTCTGGTCATCTTTCTCGAGCCAACCTGGGTATTGCAGTCGTTTCGCTTCATAATGCTTTTCCTGAGATCCAGATGTCGGAACTTGTGGGGCAGTCGCAACAAAGACTACTTTCATTGCTCTTTCATCCAGTCCACAGTAGGCCGTGGAGCGTGTAAAAATCCAAAGAAGCGCGACGTTCATCACCAGATGTCCGTCCTTACTGCATGGGAGATTAGGACCTCTCTCGAGTATTAGGTGCACCATGAGATGTACAACGAAAGGTAAGCTGTGGAATTTGGCATGGTCATTGACAAGAGGATAGGGAATTGAAAGGTCAGTCAACCTCGGAAGAAAAGCTATAAACAGCTACAGAAATTGAGCTCAAAATTTGGTGCAATATTTATGGGACACCCTGTAGATCGATGATGCACAAACGCTTTAACGAAGTTGATTGCACAAGAAATTCTAATAAATGTGCTCATCTGCTACTCACGTGTGCTCAAAAAGGGTGCGTTTTTGACCCTATGTGGCAAAAAAACTCCGGAAAAAATTGTCCAGTTGAGCTGGTAAGTTTTAACTTTTCCACCATACAGTGCAGACCCTACTCTAACTAACTGTATACTTCTTTTGTCCAGGCCTAACTTTTTAGCAAGTGAGAGGGATGATTTGTCAGATGATGTCAAAACCGACCTACCTCTTTTTTCGACTCAAAAAATTCCTAGCTTTAATCGTACGAGGTTTCCACTCATACTGGTAAATGGGAAAGTGCTAATGAGTCATTCGATGAATATGCTGTTTCACTCCCCGGATTCTGAATTAAAAATTGGTGGTCCGAAACTCATGGTGAAAAAACGACACTAAGATATCCGGCGCCAGGAGTAGTACAAAGATGGTCCGAAGATTACCATGCTGCCCTTTGCTGTTTGGAGCTGGCAAAAAATGATTTTCTATCACGACAATGATTTGTTGCAGGCGTACCATCTCAGTGGCGTTTTTATGAAAAAGGAAAAATCATTTTCATAAAGCGATCAAGCCAACGTTTGGGCTATATCTCAAGCTGTGCACTTCGGGAAAAAGCTAGCATGTGGTACTATCCTATATTCCAGCTAGGACTCCACCAAAAAATTTCATTTAGCTGGCACAGTTTAGGGTCGTATTTTCCATTTATGATTCCAGAGTTGAGAAATTCTGTTGCACGTCGTATTCTGCACTTCATTTTGCGTGTAATGCGTGAAGGTAATTTGGTTGTTCACCGACCACGCTGGATCAAAAATGAAATTTCCCAAACTTTTGACCGCCACTGCGGACAGTACCTACTGGAAATTCGAACGCAATTTAAAAACTCCCTTCTGGACTTTGTAGTCCGCAATCACGCTTTCTTCAATATTATAATGGAAGGGAGGACTTACGCGGAATTAAACACGCATGCTATCGCAAAGCGTGGCACTGCAGCATTTGGACACGCTTGGTAGAAGCACCCAGCCTTGGTTGATTTGTAGTAGAGCATCTGGAAATGAAAAAGAAAACCTTCATAAGTAAAATTTCAAGCGCTAGACGGAAGGTTGGTAATGTAGGTCCTCCAACGGACGTGTCTCACATGTGACTCTTTGCATGAGCTGGTAAATCATAGCCCCTCCACCATTAGGAATGTGGAATATTATTGTTATTTGATCTTTCAAAGTTTTCATAAATCGCATAGGAGATGTGGGCACGTCGTTAAGCTGTTAGGCTGTTTGGAAAGTAATGCATTCTTTCAACATGTTATATAATAGTTTCACTGAATACTTTGATAGTAAATTCCTTCTGAGTAGCAGTAGCATTCGCTGGAGAATCCATATTGTTTCCTTTTTACTCTTTTTTATACTTTGACGCTAAATTTCAGTAATTTCAAATCGAATATGTATGCCAAAACAGTTGTTGAAAGAATTTTACTTCTATAACTTTGAACTTGTTAACCATTTGATGACAGTGCGAATTAGCGCGTAATGAGCCCGTGGGACCACGCCTCGTTTTCACAAGAACAATTTATCAGTATGGTTTCCTAGGTTCCACCGTAACCACGTTGCACTGGGGCGCGCTGTTGAGCACTGGAGCGCGCAATCGGACCGGCGCATGTGTACACCAGTCCTTTGATCGGGGGCGCGCAATCCGACCGACGCATGCGTACACCAGTCCTTTGGTCGGGAAGACGTTGAAGACCCTACTCTCGTCGTGGAGGGTGTAGAGAAAACGGTGAAAACACGCTTACGGTGGAACCTAGGGAATCATACTGAGAAATCGTTTCTGTTTCGTTTTCGCGCCCAGCTTTCTCAACATAGAGTGAAAATGTACATAAACAGTTTTCTCCCAAATTTTAGACTTTAGCGACGTACTGGACATAACTATAGTCTTGATCTTCCAAACCATGTATTGTTGTAAAGGAAACCGGGAGTGTGGAAGGGGAACTCGGATTTGAAAGGAGGAGGGTAGAAACTTCAAAAGTTGAGAATTACGGTAGACTTTTTGAAGTTCTGTTCCGAAGTCTCATGTTGATCTAAATGTGTAATAAACAATGTGAGACTCCAAATATTTATTGCAAAAGACTCTAAAACTTTTTACAAAAGAAATTGCAAAAGTGTGAGTGCAAAAGTTTTGCAAAAGTTTAGGTCTTTTTGGCGAGCTTTCGGCGCTTAGCGCCTTTGTCGAGCCTGAAATGAAAATAAGTAGAAGCTTTTGAAGTCTGTTAAGTATATTAAAGTATACTAACCGACTCACCTGCTGCTCACTGACAAAGTGAAACACTTACCACCCTGTTGGTTTTGTGAAGCAGGAACTATTCCCAACCCTGGTCTTACCCTTGAAGCAACAGTCCCAGCAGGGTTTTTACCTTCGACACTAATGGTGTGGAACGATGCGCTAGCCCTAGTCAAGAACATAAGAAGTGTGACTGAACAAAAAACTCACCTTGGAAAGCCGCTAGAAAGGGAGCTGAACGGCTTCGAAGTGGGCGTGGTTGGAAATCGGCTGCAATTCGGCCTGATTTCCAACCACGCCCACTTCGGAGCCGTTTAGCTCCCTTTCTAGCAGCTTTCCAAGGTAGGTTTTTGTCAGAAGTCAGGTTTTTAGAATGTCAAGGATGTGGGCATAAGCATGTTGGAGAAACAAGAAGACCATCTCTACAAACGACTTGATGAACATCGGAGGGCTCTACAAAACCCGGCCTCATATCCAGGTAACAGCTTCTCCAAACATAGAACCCAAAAACATGCCCACGGGGACCCACCCACCCTCAACGTCAAGGTCCTACACCGTTCCGTTGAAAACACAAGGAACGCAAAAA
>MU883473.1:0-15900 GCA_036418205.1 Ostertagia ostertagi | reverse complement strand
TTGTCTTTGTTCTTGGTATGCTAAAATACAGTAAAATGCAGGTAAAAGATGAAACCAAGCCTATGGGAGGGAGCAAGACGCTAATTCCGCCCATGTGATCAACACGCAGTGTGATTTTAAGATGATTATTTATTTTTTCCTGCTTTCCTTCATTACTTATGATCCAACAACCACAAAGGTTTAAATTTAGGTCAAAATAAGGGGCACATTTCAATCGCACAATGTGACCCAACTATAGGACAGCAATGTTAAATGATTTAGGGCGCGAACTTCCGCATGGAAATGTACACTACAGAACTCATAAAGAATGGCTTCAGACACTAGACCCTTTTTTCCCCTATCGAACATCTGTGTTCTGCTATTTGGACCAAGGGAAGAAGCTCATGGATAGCACACCAAGTGGCAAGGTGGTTAGGATCCAGATGTTGGACTGGTTTTTCGCAGATCGGGGCTGCCGGCTCATTCATGAGCTGTTTTAGGTTTTCAGACACTTCAGCGATCGGCCAGGATCGAAAAATAAGTTTGACTTGGTGCCCACGCTCGCTACTTCAGACCGTTGCATCACTTCCTCAAACCAACTCTGAATGGGCTACCTTCACCGAACTTCAAACCAAGCTCTGTGTTCTCATTTACTGCAATTTCAGCCTTGTTTGACCCGATATCGTCCCGATTTTGTCTATTTCGCGACCAAAAAGTTGCTGGTCCTCTTCTGAAAACGACTGCTATTTTAGAGTGGCGGACCGTTGCAGCGAGAATCTGATGACGGTGGGCAATTTGGGTGTGTGCTTTGGTCCGACACTGCTACGACCGAAAGAGGAGACGATGGCCGCAATTATGGACATTAAATTCTGCAATGTGGTGGTTGAAGTTCTAATAGCGCATTGTGAACAGGTATGAATGGAGAAATCTCAAAAGATATTCATGAAATTGAATGGTTGAATTTTTCAGATATTCGGCACCGAACCTCCGAAATCCATTGGACAGCCATGTCCACCCAAACCAGATCATCGAAGCATTCATCAAGAGTCAAGTCATCCAGTGATTTCGCTAAGGTTCGTAAACTGATTTTTTTTTCACAGTATAAGTTGATAGGCGGAGTCAGTTGTGCCGTCGCGCCGTTCTCATTTGGTGGCCTCCTGATGACAGTAGAAGGAACACAGCAGTGTGGGAGCCACAGTGGTCTTCCCAGGGAAGGTTTTCAACTTCCCATAAACTTTAAATTGAGAAATAGGGTAGAGCCTGAAAGGCTCGTAACGAATGTGTGGACACCACAGCTGCTACGAGAACCTGCCGGGAAAGCTATGCATGGTCAAAATTTATTATGAATGTTTGATGTGATGGTGCTGGGTAAAACCTTCACCCAAAAGCTACCGATTGTCCTGATTTGCAAATACGGCCATCTATCTCTTGCGAATGGCACCATTGCTGGTCTACAATTTGGAAGCCCTCCTCCCCCCCCCCCCCGCCAGCTAATTTGGCAAAAATCTGAGGGCGAGGAAGCGAACGTTCTTATACCAATTTTGTTTGGTTTCGCCAAATCTTCTTGGTCTTTACCAGTTAAGCTAAAGAGATGCGAATTCGAGTCTATCCTGGGTGGAAAAGGCTGTTTCTAACCCAGTGTTCTTGTGAACCTAATTCTTCTGATAATTTTAGAAAAGTTTTTTCGGACAGTTTTAAGTTTCTTAACTAATTTGATTTTATTTGAAAATTTAATTTCAATTAATATTTTAGTGAACGCCAAGCAGACAATGGTCGTCAGATGCTCAGTGTATCGGCAACGTCGTCAGTGCCCACTTCCACACCAGTACGGCCACGAGCTTTCGTACCATCGCCGCCGGCAATTCGTGCTCATGCAGCTGCAGGTTCAGCAACTGGCAATTTGGCTTCTACCAATAGCCATATCTATGATGTTCCTCCCGAAGGTAATTACTTGGCTCTGATGGGGGTCTTTACTCTTTTATGAACTTTTTCGTTCGCATTTTCGCACAAGGGGTCCTCGATTTGGGAGATGTTTTTATAGCTAATTTCGCACTTCCTCGACCGCACGGGGGTTTAACGAGGGTGCTGGATGTTGGAAAAGTGCAAAGGTGGGAGGGGAGGTGGTGGCGGAGGAGACGGTGTCGTTTTTGACATTTTCGAATGAATTTTAGGGAAACTTCACGACATAAGTCTTATTAACTTATCTTTCTATCGCGGCTATTTTGCATTGAGGAAAGTGGGCGGAGTTGGCTGGGTGGAGATCGCTCGGCTTCTCACTGGCCGATCCTTTTCTTGATAAGGTGCGATACCGTAAAAAGTGAAGGTTGGCCAGTGAGAATCCCACTCAGTGCCCATGTAGTTAGCGCGCAGTAGTTTTGTCACATATTTTCATATTTATCGTTATCATATTTTGTATCACAAATATACTGAGACGTTTTTGTGATTCATCTTAGCTCTTCTTAACAGCTCTTGCTTCTTTTCAGCTGCGTCATCATCAAAGCTGTTGCCGACCTACGGTGCTGCGAGCTCGTCGGCTGCGACCACTCCAACGACACCACCGTCCCAGTCGGCCAGTGTTTTATCCACTCGCACACCGGGTACAGCTGCGGCTTCTTCGTCTTCACGAGCTGCTGCTCACTGTGAGAGTTCGGACTCACTGAATTCACTCATCAGTGGAGGCAGTGACAGTCCGAAAGCAAGCGCATCGAGTAAGGTGTCAGTTGAGTCAAGAGGTCAGCTAGTTGTCCATTTTTCGCGTAGAGCTGGCTGTAGGTGCGAGGGGATGGCAGGGGTTGGGAAGGGTCGGAGTGGCTTACCTGGGCAAACTTCAGAAGCAAGGGGGAGGTATAGGATCACTTTGAAGTTTGGGCGCTTTTCGACCTTTTGGTTGTTTTTTTTGACGAGCAAGTTAATATGTATATTTCATTATATGCAGCTTTGTTTGTTTTGGTTATTTTATTGTTGGCTTTAGGTTGCTATTGAGAGGTTGTACTCAGAATTAATAGGGCTCGGCGACTCCAAGAATCTCAAGTAGGGCCCTTGCTGAACTCGGTACGATAAGCGGGTCAACTGTCTGAGAGTCGAGAGGTGTGAAGTAAGGCCTAACTCCAAGGTGATCCCATCTACCCAGCCACCTTGGGCTAACCCAACCCCTGCCAAACTGTTGGGCCATGGCGCTACGTTTATTCGATGGGATCATTTCAATAAGTACTTTTGCAGGCAAAGTGAGCACCTCATACGCTCCGGCCTACAACCCGCTTGCATGTGAAACGTAAGTCTGTTCCTGTCCTTTTCGCTAAGTGCTATTTTAACGGGAAATGCTATCAGCTAACTCTAATCAAGTTACTAATAATATCTGCTGTGTGCGTGTGATTCAGAATAGCGCACAAGTTGAACAAGCGAAACTCGGGTCTCAACGTTCTCTGTAGTGCGGAGTGAGTTGAACCTGCCGGAAATTCGTGCCGACGCCTCAGGCCTCTGACAATACGAGGATGCAAGTGCGATGTGACATCATGCCAAACACGAAGTACATAGTGAAAGTAGCGGAAGTTACTCTTGAAGAAGCACAAGGAAACACGTGAAGAAGCCCGCGAAAAGGGCAGCGTTTTTTGCTATAGCAAGAAGCTGAGCTATTAAGAAAATGCCTCGACGGGGGCTCGAACTCGGGTCTTGTGCTTGTTGAGCAGGTGTGCTAAGTAAGCAGAAAAAAATAAACTGAATGTTATTGGAGAATGTTTCTTGGTTGCTCTAATGTGTCCAAGTCAAACTAACACTCTTATTCAGTGTTTCCATCATAGGTATAAGCGAAGCAGTATAGTAGTTTGGAAACAAAATGTCTAATTTTTCTCATTTTGACATATTATTTGGATAGCTTGAACGATTTTCTGGCGCTTATGTTTTTTTGGGAGGGGGGGGGGGGAGACATTAAAAACAGGGCCGATGGTAGGTGAGACTAGGACTAAGCCCAGCAAAGGGGAGAAACGCCAGGGAGAACACAAATTGCTCATGCTCCCCAGATCCCTTCCCTTCCTAGGCTTAGTCCCAAGCACAGTAATTGGCTCACTCACTTGGATGTCCCCAAGGGTGTGAGCGCCGAATTTTTTTTCCAAATATAACAGGAAGAAGGTCTAAGTGCTCGTTTGACTGACCTCTGTTCCACTGGAGGTGAAATAATCCGGTTAAATCTGGCTCAGTCCATGGAACGTAAAGATGATCCTTTCTTAGAGGTTAAACACGGGTTTCGAGTCCTCGTCTGATGCCCAAACATATTTCATAGCGCAGCTCAGAATCTTTGATGAAATTAGCCTGCCACAAAAACGACAGAAGACAAAACCTGATCAACAACTTCTAATTGACAAACTTTGCATGTTTTTTAGATCGTTTGTTCTGTAAGTGGTAGTACTTTGTTCAACTCATATCACTCTAACATAGTTACCCCTTCGTAAAAATAAGGATAAATATATGGTCTGAGAACGAAAAGCCGGTTTCCATTTATAGGCCTCATCAATGCAGCCGGTTTTCCTTCTTCGCTTTTCAAGATCCCTAAATCATCTTTTGCTTTCGTTCACCCATTTTTCCATCAACCCGTCGTTTTTTTCATCAGCCCGTCGTTTTCGTTTCCGTCTATGAGGTTCATACCCGTGCTGCGCGGATTGCGCAGGTTTTTCCAGGCTTTGGATGCTTCTTTTGAATTCAACAGCGGGTGTTATTAACCCTAGAAATAAGAGTAGTATGCAGGAGAAAAATCAAGGGACAGTTCCAAAATAACTTGGTTTCTAAGAGCTTAGCGCAAAAAATGACAGGATTTATTTGAAGCACAAGTCATTTCCCTGATTTCAGTTCGGTATCAAATCAGTTTCACTAAAAGACCGTTGAAATTCGAATTTCGACGAAGTACCATTGCGTGCGCGGCGCTGAGATACGAAAATTCTCGACGACACTCCTCGCTGTATCCAAATTCTTCATCACTAACATTCAATACATCACGTGTCAAAGATGGCGCAGAAATATTTGACTTTCGCCGGCGTCCGGGTTCGTGGTTCACGCACAGTCAGCATCCCCCGTATGTAGCCAGGCGGGCTCTGCTTCGTGCTCGTACTCTGTTGGGGCACGTGCTCCAAAGGGCGCCGCTTTCCGCCAAATTAGCCTGCCGTGCATCGTTGTTGCGAAGTTCGAGCTTCTACTTTCGGTCGAACAGACGCCAATCGCCCCCCCCCACGCCACACGACCCCGCCGCGATCCCTGACGCATGTCCTGCGACTCTCACTATCCCCCAAATATGTGCTCATGCCTATGTTCGGGCGTTGCACGAGCTTCTTTCTGCCATCCTCGATTATCAGGTGTTGTGCTAGTGAACTGAGTGGAATGGTCCGGCCAAATGTAGTGATGGAAGGTGTGCTGGTGGTGACCGAAACTCGCGCTCCGTCTCTCCGTAGCACCCTCCGTGTGCACAGCCGCCGCAGCAGCAGCAGACCGGTCGGGGTGCCGTCGACGTCCACGTCGACAATTTCGGTGCCGAACAATTCATCAACGACCTCCTCATCAGAATGTCCCGTGCAACGTATCTCTCCGATGTACTCATCTATGATAAATCCGGTTGTCTCACTGCAACCGAGGTGGGTTTGATTCTTTACTGTTCCTCTCCTCATTTCGTTTACCCTATCCGCTTGCAATTTCATTTCTATTAAATATACATGCAATAAACGCACGCACGTATACACCCACACGTAAATGTGTACACATTTTTTCCTCGTTATAACGGTTGTGCCTCTGGTTCTTTCTTTTGTAATAGTTAGTTTTAGTTAGCAGAGTTTTCGTATCTTTTCCTTTAGTTAAGTCGTAAACTATTTCCGGCATGGTCAGTTGTGGAAAATATTCATATTGCGTTTGAATAGCGCACGCCACCTGTCCTTTTGTTCGACAAGCTTGCCGCGTTAACTAGTCGTGAGTACCGCTGTCACCATCCCTGACGAACCCACGGCGTGCCTACTACCCCCCCGTAAACCTTAGGGCGCACTACTTGGATCTGCACCCAGGGGCAGGAAGCTTTGGGTAAATTTCACTTTCACACCTGATCGCAATCCTCACACCAAGCATTACTTAGTATCCCGGCTTCCCAGAAAATTGTTCACCGGAGTGCAACACTTGCCCACACCCCCCCCCCCTACCTCATCGATACAGCGGCTTGTACCTGAATGCTCACCGCACATGCTCCACTGCGTCACCGTCCGCCGTCCACTACCCCACCCCCCGAATCATTCAGGCTCTTTTAGAACTGCAGCCACACGCCATGATTCCAAATATAAGACCTCTACCCTATATGCGCTTGGACAAGTGGGCGACAGGCAGCTGCTCCAGGCTCTTCGCCACGCACTCTTCGCACTTAGTGGATGCAGGTGATACTCCTCCACATTTGGTATGCATGCGGCCTCGTCCATCTGTGCGCTCTCCTTCCTGGCTCATACATACTCGTATTCTGCGTTTACAACCCTACGCGCGCTATGTCCGTAGTACACAGGCTGCAGCTACTCTGTTGATGCCACAGCTTTACCGTCCGATCGATGTGACCGTTTTTTAGCTGCGTCCTCCCCTTCTTCTTTCATCCCTCAATTCTGTCGGGTTACCTGCCCTGCCCAAGATATTGATCTTGGGCGGCGTGCCTTTGAAATTGGGCTAGAAAATATGTCTTATAGCGATGCCGAAGAGACGTGATGATTCATGTTCATTCTCTTCGCTTTGTTCTTGACCGTCCTTCTTCCAAACATGTGGGCCCTCCATCGGTATCTTCCTGAAGGTTTCCGGGAAGTTTCGAAACCGACCAACAAGACAGCAAACGGCTGTCGTCATCTAAATATTCCTAAATCACGCCTCCAGACAGAAGTGTCGCCCCTCGATACTTGGCTCTGCCTGATTACGACCAAGTCGCCTTCAGCGGCGCCCACGCTCTTACTACATTAACTCTCGCGGGCTGGTTGTAATACTTCTCGCTTGCAAAAAAATAGCGTTTTATATGTGTCTTCGGTGGTCACCAGCTAGTAGAACATCAGCGATCTTGCTGCACGGACATCTCTGAGTGACCACGCAAGCGAACCTGCCTTAACCTATTGAATTCGGGCTTAAAACAGAAAGGCAAAGTCAAAATAAAAACGCACGAAACAAAGAACAAGAAGAACGCAAACAGAAATAGTTATAAGAAACGGACAGAGAAAGATAGAAGTACACGCCTCGAGGATCCATGAACTCTTGATTTAGTAGGCATATAGGAGGCGTGCTAAGGATACTTCGCGACGGGAGGCCGAAGGGGAGTGGAGGAGAACATTGAACTTTCAGTCTTCTATCGGGAGGGGGGGGAGGACGGTCCCGCTCGCGCCATTTCAACTGCCAAAATGTTCGTCCAATATCCGGATACAGAAGCTTTGGTATACTAGTCCGTTGCGAACAGACGGGCGGGCCGTGGTCTGAAGCAAAGATTAAGTGACATTCTTCTTCTAACGATTTGCTGACTATTCATCTCTGAAATGGATGATTGAGCTTCATCCACAAATGTAAATAAGGTGGAGATTAAAGTTCCGTCACGAAATATTTCACTGTCAGATATTTGTCGCGGATTTTTGAGGCTTGGAAATACACATAGTAATTTGAGTGAGATAAACCGCAAGTAGTAAACACTCCACACGGTAAGAACCTGAGAGAAAACACTTTCTCTTATTATCTTAAATTCAAGCTAAGCTCAAATAAGAAAATATTTGAACATGATTGGCAAATTCTATTCTGAATTGACTCCCCCTCTATATATTATACTTCTACTACCAGTTTCCAATAAGGGTGATGTTTCCGATCCAAAAAAATCAAACAGAAAACTTTCTTTCCAGCTTTATCTCCTACTGTGTGGATTATCATCAGTCTTATTCAGCGTAAGTTATTCACTGTTAGCTATAGAAATAATATTAATATATTTATGTTATTAATCGATTCTAATCATACGTATTAATAATGTCCCGTTGATAAAATGAGTAGTTTTTGGTAGCTGAAGGTCGTTAGGACAAAGCAGCGCAAGTTTGTCTGAGTCTGCATGTCATCCTATTCGTAGTTCTGTGTAAATAATAATAGATATAGTAAACCAGTGGGATATATTATCGGCCTGCCGGTGGTTGGGTAGCCGGATTCATCCGCATTCTCCAGAACTAAGTTGTGACGCAATTAAATCAAAATAGGGTTTCGCTCAATTTGGCGCTACCTGACGGTTCATTACCATATCTGTAGGAGTAGGGCTTTCGAACATGTGTGCTGCTTCGATGGAAAGTAAGTTGTTTATTTTCAGAACGTGTGAGACATTGTACGCCTGCACACCGGATCACGAGTCAGAGCTGTCGTTTCAACCAGGTCAAATTATAACAAATGGTGAGTGGTTGAATCTAATGTTAAAATGCCTAGGACTACTGTAGTCTCATCTCCTTCTCCTACATTCACGCCCTTCCACCCACTCACTAACACCTGTCGTCGTTGATTTTGCTCAGCTATGGTAGGTGTAATGGGCGGCGGAACTAAGTGATCGTACAGATGGATTGGTGCCTTTCCCCTTTGCCCTCCTCCATACCCTTCTTCGGCCTATTTTAAGAATAATCTTTGCTGAGCTTTGTTGGGCATCCTGTCACACCCCCAAATGGGTGCTATACGCAGCGCTCGTTTGATCATAGTCTTTACTCGAGGTACACTTCCCTACATCTGGGGCCGGGTGCAGCAAATTCCTGGAGGAGGGGTCCTCTGAAATTTCAGGCGGATTCCGTCGCGCGCGAGAAGGCAGCGCCGTAAAGGGGATAGATGGACAAAGTGCAGAACACAAAGAAAAATGCTGTGAGATTTCTATATGATAATTTGACGCGAAATCACTACAACACGCGGAGTGACTCTCCCGCTGACCCGATTGCGTGTCTGCCTTCTTGCCCGCGCTACGGGCCTCCTGTCGGGTACCCCTTTTTTCATCGCCTTTGATGTATAGTTTGGCAACCTTGAGTTTTTGTTACAAATTCGTAGGGATTCCATAGGGTTGGGAATCCCACTGAAAAAGAGTTTTTGCGGCTTTTCGCTTTTTTTTTCACCGTTGGAGAATCACCGCAGGTGTTTTCCGTGCACATTGACCCGTACCTATTCCATCGCTGAATGTACCTTGGAAGGCCGTGAACACGATGGCTGAACAGGTAGAGCGCCTTGATGACGCCATCGAACGTCATTGGTGGACCAAGCCCTACAGCGTGCGGGGGGGGGAATTAACACCACCCTTCCAACCACCTCTATGACTCCACAAAAGCGCTCGGCACTCCGGCCATTACGTGTTCACTTCCTTCAAGGCGGCTTTATGTCGATGTGTTTCATAATTATTCAGTGGAATCGTTATTTATTTGCTATTTTGTAGTGTACGAGTCGAAAGAAGAAGGTTGGTTGGTTGGCACACTCAATGGAAAGACTGGTCTAATACCATGCAACTATGTGGAACCATTGCCGTAACGCCGCTCTGTGCTGTCACTGATTTGGAATCGTTCCACCTACGGATTGACTACGATTCAGCGCCACAATTTGCGCTGATTATTGTGATTCTTTTGTACGGGTATTATTCGTGACGTTAGAGAATCTCTTCAGGGCATGTCGTTGTCAGTCTGATGTTGTTTGCTGATCGTTCGCGATTATTAGAAGCCAGTATTTCATCGCTAAGTCTAATTATGTGTCTATTGGAGTCCTCGCGTAATGTGGTTTTTGTCGTTCTCTCATGGGTACACGACAAGAGGCCCGTTGCGCGGCGAGAAGGCAGAGACGCAGAGGGGTAGTGGACAAGTCGCAGCGCGTACTGTGATATTTCTCTTTGATGAATTTGACGCGAAATCACTACAACACGCCGCCGTGTGACCCGATTGCGTCTCTGCCTTCTTGCCGCACCACGGGCCTCCTGTCGGTTCCCCTTTTTTTCCATCGCCTTTGAAGTTGTAGCTTGGCCACTCGGAGTTTTTGTTACGAGATTCGGCGGTTTTCTTTGTCATTGTTTCGGTTTCTCTTTGTTCTTTGTGAAGTACAGCTCTATAGAGTAGATTAACTAACGGGTATCGTTTTTCCCTTTCCCCGTCCAAATCCCATAATATTTAGAGATCACCAGCCTGCTACATAACGGACTCCGCTCTCTGTCGTCTTCCGCGCTCATTGTCGAATGCGAAGTGATGTCTGTTCTGTCTGTCTGTGTGTTAGTTGCTGGCTTGTGCTCCTGCGCTCGTCGTGTATTGTCCTCGGTTTGGGGTCTCGCCTACCTGATCAACTTGAGTTTCGCTCTTCGAGGGTGGCATCTCGAGATTGTATAGTGTAACACAATGTTCCGTTTCAACTTCTATGCGCTCCTAGTCGCGCAGCGATGCTTCAGCAACGTTGCAGTCTTGGGTTTTCTTTTCTTATGTTAGTATGTTGTATAAATTCTTCACGGTGATTATTCTGTGTAAATTATGACGACTAGAGGGTTATTGTTCAGTTGAGAAAAGCACAAAGCACTGAAAAATCTGCAGGAGTTGAAGGTGCATAAAAACGATCTTAGAAGGGAATGGCGAACGTAGAGGTCCTGGTGAAGTGGTATCAGGGTTCAAGAACATTCTGAACTTAAAGTCACACCCAGGATCGAATTAGTGGGGTCGCAGCGGCCGATAATGGAGTTGACAACAGCTGACAGACAGTTGAAAGAAACAAAGAAACCAACGGTGGAGCCCTAAACAGGGATTCCTTGAAATAGGGGAGGGGCGGGGTCGGACGAGTTATACGAACTTGCCTGCCCCACGGCTCAACTAACCCGCGTGTATTTGAATTAGCCGCTACTCTGTAATCTGAGTTGCGTCTCATGGGCTTGTGCTCGACGTAACTCGTCCAAATGCTTAGATTAGTCGCCAAATGCTAACTCTTATTCCCTTGCGCTGTTGTCGCGTACTTTCGAACTGCGACAAAGTGTATCGGCGATATCCGTGGCTACTCTATCTCCGTGATCCTTCGACACAACTGCTCAAGGTGTTGCTTTGAACTCTAACTTTTATTTTCTGTAGATAAGAGTGCGATTCAAGACATGTCCAGGATCAAACTGATTTGGTTCTTCCACAGAAATGAGAAGGTTTCGGTGCGGAATTGACTACCCGTTGAGAGAAAAATCTGTTGAAAAGGTTCTAGGCTAAGGCCAGCCAATTCTAGTGTCAAGGCAAAGAGACAGGGCGCAAAGGGCAGAGTATGAGCCGAGAGAACGGAATAGATGAGAGGCACTAAGCCTACTGCCAATGGGAAAAATTGAAGCAATTGAAGCAACTCGCAAGGCACCAGCAGTCTTGTTAAGCGATTTCCCCTGCACTGGAGGGCCACATTTGTAATTTCCCTCTAGAGAATTACCCTGCAGAGCGAAGGAGAGTAGTTCACAAAACCTCTGCCTGGTTTTTGTGTCTTGCTGCGGGAAGAGACCAGAAGAGAATTCTCGAAAAATTTCCCCTACTATGCAGATTATTGTCTCACCATCTTAACGGCACTTGGCGTGGCAGGAGACGAAGGATGTCGCGTTACAAGGGGTATCAGATCGTCTGGCAAAAGTATGCAATACGAAGTGGGGAGGGAGAAAGATAGAAGTAAGAAATAAGACGGACGGAATCAAGAAAAGGAACAAGAGTGCACTGTTGAACTTGCACGACTGTCCATTCTGCTTGGACGGGTGAAAAAGAGAGAAAAAGGCTCTTTTCAGGGAAAGCTTATCGGTGAAAAGCAGCTCATCAGAAAATCAAGGTAGAAGTGGGCCGGGAAAGACGAAGAAAAACCATGAAGAATGACCCAGAACTCGATGAGTAGACAGCTTTCTTGCTCGTTGGTTTGCCTATTGATGCAATTCTTGCCGGAGTTGCCCTCTTCAACGCTAACGCTTTCTCTCTAAACGACCAGAAACTCAGACCAACGCGAGAGAGGGAGTACCGTGCCATAGCGCGCTAATTTGGCCGCCGAAAGGTCGGCTAGACCACTTGGGGCCTGGATGCCTGCCCTGTCTCTCCACAGGTAAGTTACAACATCGTCCCCTTGTCCTTATCTTGGAATCCGCCTTCAATGCTATCTGCTTCAATGTACAGGCTTTTGATAGTCGAAACGGTCTTGTGATACTCCTTCGGATAGCAGCATATCCGGAGAGAATTGGCCGCGCAGCCTTCAGAAAGGTCATGGATCATGAATCAATGATTTCCTTTGTAGAAGCAAGATAAGGATAAGGATAAAGCATTTGCCGTTGATCAATCCCTTTTTTGGGATGCGGCACGCATTCTACTTCCATTTGTACATTCGTAGTGGCGTTTGAATGCGATGTGGCCTATACAATGACTTGCGGCCAGCCGATGTACAAGTCAGTGTTTTTATCCTCCCAGACAAGTCTGGTACCAATTAACCGACCCCGGAGGGATGGAAGGCTTGGTTGGCCCGGCCGACCCAGGATTTGATCCCCGGACCGCTCGCGTGGTGAGCGTGCCACTTGCCACTACACCACTTCCGCCCTTGTTAGGAGATAGCTCTGCATGTGGTTGGTGAGCGAGTTTCAATAAATCTAACAATACTCTACATTATACTATTTATAATCCAGCCGTGTAGGCCAATGTAAAATGTTAAAAAATCGCTGTTAAGTGGAGTCCAGCTGTACCTAGCGATGATTCTGTGTGTCTCCATGGTGGAAAAAGATTCTTTGTGAGATGTAACGGGACTTGTGCTAACCTCCTATTTCTTTGAAGGCTATGGTTCCCTGCCTGCTGACGAAGTTATACGAAGTCTCTGATCAGCCTTTACGTAACAGCCACTTGAAGCGCAATTATAGGATGAGTGTGCAAGTGCAGTTACCAATTACGGAGGATACTTACCCTGATTTACTAGATTTAATAACCTGTTGCACGGGAACACCATCGCAGGAGGGAACAGGGTCATACGAAGACTTTGCCGTTTCCACTGCAGCACAGCTTTACCAGGGTCAACCGTCCGTTGGATTTTTGTCAACGAGGGGTGGGGCGTCGTATTTGGGGTGGGAAAAAGGGGTATCATTCCGCGAGGTAGCCGGAGGATGATGATGCGTGTTGCTAAAATTTTTGCCGTCTTCAAGCGTGCGTGCGCAATATCCCCCCCCCCTCCCCCTCGCTCGACGGAATTTTGGAGGAAAAAGTGGGCGGAGTTTGGGCTGTGTCGACTGGTCTCAGAATCGAATACTATAGAATGAGCCCCATGATGGCGATGGCAGGCGAGGGTGGTGAAGGGTTGACCCTGAGGGGGTCGTATCGAGGCCCTCTAGAAGGGGGAGGGGGTCGTAAAATTTTCGAAATCGGTCCAACGTGACGGTTGACCCTGAGCTTTACCCACTTGATCCTTGCGTAGCACTTCTCAACTCCATTCAAATCAGATCAACAGTCAAAAAATCCACTTATCGAATCGGGCACGTGCCATGGCGGTGCCTTGCAATGAGGAAATAGAAGACTTATATACCTCGGTAGTTGTACAAGCCGCCACACACGAGCCGGCCAGCCAGCCAGAGCCAAATTGCCACTACGATTCTGAATGGAATAGAATGCGTGGCGCATTCCAATATGAGCTTATTTGAGCCGAATGCTTCAGGTTTTATCTTTATCAACGAATCCCTGCTATCACACCAAAACCACCGCCTCTATAAACATTTTCTAAAGTACGATGCGTAAGGGCGATCATTCTTCACATATTTCAAGTGGAGCGCAATTGTCCTGAATGGATGCCATTAATTGTGAGAAAGTGCTGCGGGAGAAAGCTTGCAGAACGTGTCACCGTAACGGTCTCGTCGACGATTTATGTGTTTTCTAAGGCGCAAGCCGTCCACGCAATGGGACTAAAGTGTGAAGTTGTCGTCGTCGGCGCGGGCGCTCAACAGCTCAACAGCACCAGCAGTTAATGCTTGAATTGGTTATTTTGCAGCAATTAAAGACGGCACTTGAGAGGCGAAAAACGAGGCCACCCCGGCACAATTCTATTGTCCCGTCGCTGTCCGTGTTCAGTTCGACAACTCCGTAAAGGCTACTTGCGATCGACGTCCTCCCGGAAGCTGTTCCTAACGCCCGAGGCATTTTAGGCGACATGAGACAAGTTTTTTCAAAGCCATTGCAGTTCTACCTTCGTGATGAAGGCGGCTCGTTCTCCGGCATGGGACTGATCGGGGGAATTCCGCTTCAGCAGCCACAGATGCCGACGGCTCGCGCAAAGTCACTCAACGCTAGAGAACTTTGATGAAAACTCACTCAACTGTCTTATTTACTTCGTTGCACCCGCTCATTGCCTCATGCAATACATCCCTGTTGTAGCCTACTATTGAAATATTACCCCTCGAAATCTTCGGGTCAATATGAGTTGCCAACATTAAAATAAAGGCTACTGCCAGCAATCTTTCGGAATGACTTCGCTCCAGCGCGCCGGAACATAGTTTAGTTCCTACCGAGGCTGGAGCCGGTTTTGACCCTGTCTCGAGCTCGAGCTCTTGGATTGAGTTCGGCCGGTCAGAGAAAACTCTCACGAGCGGAATCTTTCCCTCACTTGTTAATCTCGAAGTTAGCTCCACGCAGGCGCTCGCGCTCAGCACTCACCACTGAATCAACATCCTCGAGAACGGCCCGTTGATTGATTGTCCCTCGGGCGATCTGGAAAAATGTTATCCCCAAAACTAACGCTGTCCCTTCATCAAAATTTTCGTACGGAACCCGTTCTGGGAACCTAAAAATCCTGGATGATGTTAATGACAGTAAATCAACTACGTAACCTCTAACTATATCGTACGGTTGTAAATAGCTAGCTAAAGCAATGAGTTAAGTTCACAAGAATAGTACAAAGTTGGGACGAAAAGCTGTTGGGATGAAATGGTGCCCCGGTAGCGTAACTGGTAGCGCACTTGCCCGGAAAGCGAGAGGTGCGGGTTCTAGTCCCGCCTGGGGCGAAAGTTTTGTTCACAACCCAGCATTCTTGTGAAACTTTTGCAAGTTTAGTTCTTAAAGCAAAGGGAGCTTTTTCTAAGCTTAAAGTTTTCTTTATCGGAGAATTGTTCCATTTATTCACTTTCTGCAAACTACTAATCGCCGCCTGATTTTTGATAATAAATCATGAATCAAATTAAATGAATCTATCTAAACAACAGAATTTCTGAGCCGACCGCAATGCAATGCAATTTCAGCGAATTGTGCTAGAAAAAATGTTCTGGGCTCCGAAGATATCTTACTTTATCGTTTTCTTTTGTAGTGATTCATGGTGCTTCGGAAGTTAACCTGAAAAAATTGGAGACCCTGAGAGATGTGAAGCCCCTTCACGTCACATATTTCATTCAAAGTACATTTACTGGACAAGAATCTCTGAAGCTAATCGCAGCAATTACCCTGTTTTCAGAGGGAAAAAACTTTTTCATAAGCCATTTAACGCCTTTTTCTGAAATGCTGAGGAAATTTCTCGACTAGCACGCTCGCCTTAACTTCACTTTTTGTCCTCAAACCTTTCCGTCGTCTCCTTCCCCCTGTGTAGCTCCTCGCAGTTGCTCGCGTTTATGCAGCTGAGCGCCAAGCTCCACAGGTAGGCACATTGACGACCGGCTAATTGCCTCAAATCTCTTTTGTGGGGTCGGCTTCAAGCTAATTGTCTTATTATCTACCCGTGCTTCATTGACTCACCTACGGCTCCCCTATAGATCTATAATTCAGGCTGCGGGAACCCAGATCCTGTTGAGCATTCTGAATACGTGCTTCTCATTTGGTATCTTTAATCTACGATTCTTGGAACAGTGATAAGTTATGTGTGAAGAAATATGAACGCTATAATAGTATTCCTTCAAAGAACTCGGCCATGTACCAATATTCATATATGAAAATGTTAGTAAAAATTCTACTCGCTAGGGTAGAT
>MU883471.1:0-10151 GCA_036418205.1 Ostertagia ostertagi | reverse complement strand
TGGTGGTCGAGGTGTGGAAAAGGGGGTCGTACCAAATCCACCTTGGGGGAGGGGGGTCGTAAAAATTTTTCGAAAAGTAACAACGATAGGGTTGACCCTGCTCGAGACCAAGCTTCAGGAAAGGAGAAAGGATTCTGGAAGAGGACGTAGCAACCACTGTCCCTGGCGTTTATTCCCAATCCTAGGCTTAGAATCAGACAAATTTCATAGACGTGCCGTCAAAACCCGAATGAATTTTGTGTGCTACGTGATTACGACCAGCGCAACTTCGGTACCATTTTCATGACGGCAGTGTTTGCCATTGGACCGAGGTCAAGATGCCGTCGTCGGATGGGTGCGACCTGCGTCGGACATCTTGTCATAAACATGTCGTCAGCACCACGATTACTGGCGTCGGCCACCCGATGGTCACTGAAGAAAAAGGTTTTTTTCAAGAACATTTCTTTTGAAAAGGTTTACTTTGTCCTAGAAAATCAAATCGTTTTTTATGCGGCTAGTACGTGAATTTCTTGGGGGTATCTTATTATTGTTAGTGGTGTCGTATTAGTGTTTGTAGTGGTTCCTGAATGCTCATTAATTAGTTCCAGATTTTTGTATACGGCGGAACAACGGTACTCCTCGGTAGTGGAGCGGCCATCTATCGTGCTGTGGATTCGATTGAGGATGTGAAACAAGTAGGGCTCATCAGGTTCGGGAGGGCAGCAATTACAGTGAGTTTTCTTTACATTAAACGGCACAGTCAAGGATTTGCCACGAAAAACCTTTTGTCGCACCATGAGCTCGATGGTGTGTTAGCCGTCATAAATTTATTTGGGTGATCTATAGTTCTCTCTGATTTTGCGAGTTTAGGTGGCAAATATTGTGGTGGATTACAAATCGTCGCTAAGGGGCCTCTATGACCCATCTGAGGAATACAATCTAGCTATCAAGCAGTGCCACAAGCGAAGTGCTTTGCGATTACTGGACTTGGCATGTGCAAATGGTGGTGTATTCATCAAGGTATCCTTTCACTTAATGATTAACCATTATTAGCATACATTAATGAACTTGTTTTTTTGTTTCGTTTTTCCTTCTTGTACGCCTTCTTCCACTTTCAGCGCCTCATCATTAAACACTGACCCTGGTCTTTGTTGTTTAGGTAGGACAACATTTGTCAGCGTTGGAATACCTAATACCCGAAGAGTACACTTCTACACTTTCCATCTTGACATCTAAAGCTCCAGAGGCAACGTATGAGGACGTAATCTATGTTGTTGAATCGCAGTTGGGTAAAAAGGTGATATTTTTGTGTTAATCTTTCTGAGTGACACTTAAACCCCTGAATTTTTTCGTGAATTTTTCTTCGTGCTACTGTTTATTACTTGTGAGCGCATAGGTATCATTATAGCAACATTTGGAAGCTATCTAATCGCAATTTGAAAAATTAGGAAATTTGAAAATTAGCACAGCTTCTTGGTTTTTAGCTTTCGGAACTCTTTTAAATTTCATAGTTTACTTACGCTTCGAAAAATTTCATGATCTTGTACAACATTATATCTAACGTTTTTGATAAGAGATTGAATATATGCCAAGTGTTTTAAGAATGATTGACTTTAACCTAGCGGCTTGCTGACCCCAGCACCGGTTCATTGTTGCACTTCTACAGAAGTTTGTAATGCAAATAAACAACACAACGGTTCGGGTTCAAAAGCATATTGGGTAGCGGAAGGTGACTGAAACGTAGCGTAAAAGCAGTGGGTAAGTAGAAATGGGCTTTACACCTATAATGTCTAGACCATGAAATTTGATAGTTGCGTAATTGCCACCGCCTAGGGCGAAGGGTTATAACTGCCTTTCCCCTAGCTTTGCGTTCCCCTTCATATCTTCCACTCCTCAGTAAACTGATTCACATCAAGGAAGGAAGGAGGGGATTGTGAGCGGAACCTTTGCGAGAACAAAAGGGTATGCTGTTATCCTATAATTTAAGCTTGAACAATCCTGACCAATCTAATAATAAGTTTCTGCGTTTTCCTTCCACCAAGTGTAGCCGCCCTACCATCTTATTAATGCTCTCTAACTGCTGATGAGCCCTATACTAGTGACGCCTTGACTTTCATTATAAGTAAACGTTTCTTAGGTAGATGAGGTCTTCTCCGAATTTGCGGAAAAGCCGTTCGGAGCTGCTAGTCTTGCGCAAGTGCATATAGCGAGATTGAAGGTCAGTTCTTATCAGTGTTTCCGCTTGTTTGGCTTTTTATATCCTCGGACATTCTAGGAAACGAATGAAAAGGTCGCAGTAAAAGTGCAACATCGGAGAGTGTTCAAAAACAGCCGTACGGACATAAATACCATGGATGTAAGTTGAGAGTATGGAGCTATTGAGTCTTTTTTATTTGCAGCATATTTTATGTGCAATCTTTTAATCCAATGATTATAACTGGTCGTGGTTTTACCTCGATCTCTCTGCGCGATTAGCCGATGTCAGACTTCGCGATTGGAGCGATTTTGCACCAATTGCAGGAGCGACGGGAGATTTACCCGAGCGGCGCCGTGTGTATCGGTGGTCGGCGGGGTAAATCTCCCGTCGCTCGCATCGCTCAAGCGATCCGTCGCTCCTGCAATTGGTGCAAAATCGCTCCAATCGCAAAGTCTGACATCGGCCATTAATTTGAAGATCCAGGTGCGTTAATCTCTCTAGACTCATTGACTTCTGAAACTATTGTTATCCGGTGTTGCATTATCCTTCTTCCTTTCCCTGTTTACCCCTGGCAGTTGCTGGTGGGGTTCCTTCTTGGAGCATACATTTATTTCAAATGAACTAACCACATCTGATACGTTTTGCTTTCACATTTTTGCCCACTCTTCCTCATTCCATCTCTTTTATCAGCTTCTTCTTCATATATGGCTTCAGGCTGAATGGGCTAATATAGAAGTGTCCGTTTTTTCCTTTTTATGATTGCTGTTTTCGTGTTCTCCAATTTAAATCTTCTCTTGTAGTTCTTGGTGAAAGTTGCGGATAAAGTGTTTCCGGAATTCAAGCTTATGTGGTTAGTTGATGAGGTCAAAAAGAACCTACCGCATGAACTTGACTTCATAATGGAAGCAAAGAATGGTGATCGATTAGCGGAAATGTTCAAACACCTCAAATTCTTAAAGGTGAGCCTTGTCTCTGCAATGGCGTTATTTTTTGTCCTTTACTTTTCTTTCCCTTTATGATATACTGTTTCGTTGGTGATTGCTTCTAAGAGTTTGCCATTTCGATCATTATGAGTTACCATTGCAGGTACCAAAAATGTTTTATGAGTACAGTACACCTCGGCTCCTTGTTATGGAATTTTGTGAAGGAGAACATATAGACAACATCGATTACATGATCAGAAACAAGATCAATCGTCCTGATGTGAGCTTCCTCGCTTCTTTTTCTTTAATTACTAACGATTTGGCTTTTTCCGAAAAGCGTTTTTATTTTGTCCATATGTATCTTTTTAGTTGCACGCTTCATTGCTAAAATCATTTGGAGTGAGATTCTTATGCTATCATTCAAAGCATCTTACAGTAATGTTTTGTTCTTGAAAAAAAGCCCTAGCATTTGAAAAGCTTCTGATCTTTGTAATGATCCTCCAAAAGCAGAATCAGTTGTTCACATTGCAAAACTTATTGCAGCTGCAGACGTTCCCAGTTATTATCTGAAAAAGCGGATTCAGTTGTTTACATTGCGAACGTTATTGCAGCTGCAAAGAACCGGAAGATCTTGTGATTGTTTGTGACATTTGTTGAAGTAATGGTCACTAATCATGACTTCAACAAATGCCTTTTCCGGCCCAACAAAGACTTTTCAGTGGTACTTCGATTGTGACAAAAAAAACCAGATTATTATCGGCTGAAAAACCAGCCTACATTAGCTTTTCAATAGAATGTGAATAAGGAATTTCGATTGAAACCGCGGAGGCTTTACTGGACTCTTGACTTCTATCAAAAATGTCGAAAAAAAATTCAAGTTGTTTATTAAGCCGCATTTGCTGCGCAAGGGCTTTTTTTTCAAAACTTCTTCAGAAAAATGCTTGCATTATTTTCTTTCGAAGCGCTTCCTAGAGGGAATTTAAGATGCCTCTGGGGCAATATTTGCATAGAGTTCAAGCTTCTATTATACATGTTAGGTTGAGCGGATATTGTTTATATTGTCTAAAATCGCTGACCCTGTGCGACGGGCAGCTGTTTTACATTCTGGAGAGGCGAAAGAAACTTAAGGCGATTAACAAGATGTCATTCTTTAAGGCTCAATCAGAATCAATTAGAGAAATAGGAATATTTTTACACTCATTGCCTTAGTCTTCACTGAAGTCTACGAGCATCACTCGAAGAGTATTGCACAAGAGAAGGGCGGAAAAGTTTGACTGTAGATTCGGATAATCTTCAATGTGTTGCTTTATCTTTACACTGGCCTTGTACATCGTCTGTTCCAGGCAAATTGGTGTACAGGACCAAATGTCATTTCAAAGGGTCAATTGCTCCTAGAATGCTAACCGCTTGGCACGGGCAATATTTATGCTCAAACATTCAAATTCGTAAAATAATTTCTTTCAAGTTTCTGCCACACGCAGAGAAAGTTTTATTTTAGTAATCTTTCTGAGTGGTTATATGTATTATTAATGAAGCCCATGTTCTGGGCATGACAGCTTCTCTATCCATGTGGTTTAAGGTTTGTCGGAAAATGGGTCGGCTGTATTCTGAGATGATCTTCATTAACGGCTATCTCCATTCCGATCCTCATCCGGGTAACGTACTCGTAAACAAGAAACCTAATGGCGATGTTGACATCGTGTTGCTCGATCATGGTCTTTATTTAGTGAGTAACTTAGTTCTTCTCGTGCACATTTCTTCTGTAAGTTCTCACTATTTCAGGACATCGATGACCATTTTAGGGGACTCTACGCTGATTTGTGGCTCGCACTTTTAGCTCCAGATCCAGATAAGCTTAGAGTAAGATTTCATTCGATACTACCTACGGTACTTCTAGTAATCGGTCGTTCGCACTTTTTTCACATTTTTCTATGGTTTGCTGCAGGAGTGTGTTCTTGTAGTGTTAGGCTGAGGTGTTTTTGATCCTTATTAGCTTCAATCGTTTTCAGAGTGTCGCGACTGAGATGGGTGTTGGTGAGCTCTATGGCTTGTTTGCATGCATTGTTGCTCGGCGATCGTGGAAGGCTGTATCACAAGGCATTAAAAACCGAAAAATGGATAATAATGAGGTAAAGCAAGGTTTCAGCGTATTATTTGCTGTACCAAATTTTACTATTTTTAATTTGAGATAAATGCTAAATAAAATAACCAAGTGCGCTATAATATTGCTAGATATTCAGAAGGACGAACTTCGCCTTTACGCAGCGTCACTCATTCCTCAGATCAGCGAGGTTTTACACAGAATGCCGCGCGAAATGCTCCTCATTCTGAAGACAAACGACTTACTTAGGAATCTTGAGCACGTGCTCGGAATAGAAAATCGCGCTGACGCACACATCGAGGTAAGCATTCGATCCATTCATCAGTCATCAAGTCATTTGTAGGTGTGTGAATCAGTAGTGAAATCATTTTTTTTTCACGTTGTTTCAAACCAAGCTGTTCGCCTGAGGTTTTGTTTCGTTTGCCTGTGCTTCCGGGGTCCATCCCAATACCTTAGGGCGGCTCCTCATATCATGTTTTCTCATATTTTAAGGCTGCCGTGCTCTTTTCAGTAATAATACCGTGCGCTTTCTTGCCCCTATAAAATATTAGGTCGGTCCATAAGTCTTGCAACAAACTACATTTAATGCTATAGAATTTTAGGGAGAACTCCTGAAAATCCGCAACATATTTCCTGACGTAGCATCAACCTTTGCAATTTCAGCCAACGGTCCAGCTCGTTGTCTGCTTACTTATTATGGATATTACACCGATTTCGCGAGAGGGCTCTCGTGCCCTTAATTTTTACGAGTACTGCTTGGAATGTTCCGCAAGTCATGCTAGACCAAGGATTGGCCAGAAGATAGGGAGGGCAAGCTCTCTCAAACCACAGTGCAACGGCGCTTCACTCTGCTCAGCGTTGACTTTTTTATTTGAAAATAACCCACACTCCAACCACCCTGTGACTGACAATCACGATGCTCTATCTGACGCGTTGAAAAGGGATCTGGATAGAGTATCGATCATTTGCTAGAGCGATTCCGATGCGACAAGGAGACAGCACTGTGGCATCTCCAAAGACTTGTGAAGATCCGAAAATGTAGAGTTTGGTCCCCACGTGCCTTGAGCCCGATTCAGCTCCAAACACGATCTGACACCGTTATGTTCAAGTCGACTTACTAGGGATTCTACGATTGACCATCCATCACATTTGCCGAAGATGAGGAGTGGGTACAGTTTACTAACAAATGAACAAGCGGCGGTAGTCCAGCTCAAACGCTTCGGGAGATCTTATTGCTTAAGTTCAACCTCGTCCAAGTAGGGCCTTCTCGGATTTTTGGTGGAACACGGGAGGAGTTAAGCTCTGGAAACCCCTCCGTGTAGATGTCGCAGTCAACGCGAAAGTCAACTATCCACAGCTCGAATGCAACGCTTTTAATACGAAAGAAAAACAAGGCAAAGTTTGCTTTTGTATGACACCGTTGAACCACCTCTTGCTAAGAAAATTCAGGAAAATTTTGAGACTCTAGGACGGGGAGTTCTTCTGTATCCACGTTATAGCCCTGACCTCGTGCAAATAATGCCCTTCTGCTCCCCTCTCCAAACCATCTCCTAGAGAAGAAAGCTCATCCTAACTATGATGATGTCAAAATCGACATCTGATCTTTCTTCGATCAGAATTCAGTAGAGTCCTACAAGGGAGGCATCGAGCAGCTACTAGTGTGTTGGCAATAGGTTGTAGATATTGATGGAGGGTAGCATGCCGGATGAATGGAACAAAAAGATAATGAAAATATTAAATTCAAAATTCGGCCAGTTTGTTGCAAGACTTATGGACCGACCTAATAGTTAGTTTAAGATTTTATGGTCCACAGCTACTTAAGATTTAGTTTTGATTAGAGCATCGATTGCAGAATTGCACAACAATTGCACAAATGTCAAGTTGTTCAGTTAAGTTGGTCGTAAGACTCAATCTTTTCACCCTTTCAACCTAATGTCACAAACTCGGAGGAACGGGAGGCTCACATGACCTGGGTGGAACTCGGTCGAGGTTTAATAAAGGTGATAGGTGCCGCCACTTGTCTCTGCACCATTTAGGCTTTTCCCACAATTCCATTGTTCTATGTTACAAATAAAACCATGTTAAACAAATCGTTCCATTTCTTATAGATGTCGAAATGTGTAGTGCGGAGTCACTATGAGCTGAAACTCAAAGATCCCAACAGAAGCCTTTGGGAGACGATCCAGATACGTCTGAGTTTGTTCTGGGCCCTGTTTAAGATTAGGTCATATGAATCGCGTACCGGTCATCACAATGGACACATTTCCATTTAGGTATTTGGCTTTGTAACTTACATCATCACGTTGTAATCGTTAGCGTCGTACATATTATTGCTCCGCTTATGAATGGCCCATAGCTGCACTGTCTTAGTCGCCGCCTTTCTTTGGCACGGCTCTTATTAAAGTGCGGTAAGCTCGGCGTAGGATCTACTGCATAGTTTTCTTCGAAATAGGTGTATCGGTGACAGTTGACTGCCTAGAAGGGTGTTTACCTACCCGTTCAGGTAATCCTTTGTCTGGTTGTGTTCCTCACGTTTCTTTTCAGGGTTATCTCAGTAGTTTGCATTGCCTCAAACCTCATCTAGTGTAGTATTGTATTTTGCTGTTGAATGGGACGGAAAGCAATTGGAGATTTATTGTTTTAAAAATCCTAGTGAGCTGTGATATTGTATGGTTTCATTTTAATCGCGATCAAGCAAGCAATTTGCTGTCTTTAAACCTCTCTTCAGTCAGATTTCTAACTATCGATGATAGAACTGTGAATGTCCGTTTTATCAGAGTGCAGTCATTTCGAACTGTTTAATTTGCCTTAATTTTCCTCATACATATGCCTTAAACCCGTGCACCTCATTTTTTCATTTTGTTACGTATTATTATTCTTGATTATATGATTTTATATGAAATTGTGATATTCGACCAGATGCGTGATGTTGAATTCACGGTTCAGGATTAGCAATGGTAAGATTAGGTGAAAATAGGATCGTACTAATAGGTCATGAGATAACATTTAACTGTTGTACATCATGTTGATTTCATGCTGAGATTCAAATAAATAGTTCTGTATGATGTTTACTATTCGGTAGTAGTCTAACGCTCATTCGTTCTACATTCCTAATTCAAACATAATTGCTCAGTCGCATCAGTATTAGTTAGCATATGCCTGTTCGCTGGATCACTGGTTGCGTTGCAGGTATGTAAAATTTGATACAAAGCCCCACCAGCTGTGCCAAAGATATTCCAAAGGGAAATTGCCATGGCTAGGGGATACCTGCAGTTCGCGTGGTTTGTAGTAGGAAGCATTAAGTCTTTCCCATAGCTCCTCGATTACTGAACAGTGGACGAAAAATGAGAAATAATGGGTGCCCTTCGGTTTCTTTTAGGAATTGTCTGGTACTCTACCTTTTTTCAGCATAATGGTCAACTATTCTAAGAAGAAATAGGATAAACAATAACCCGCAGTCCATCCTCGGGCTTCCACGCACGGTAGCATATCATACGTCTAGCGGTTCGGCTCGATCCTTCATTATTTACGACGTAGGAGGTGGACTACGGCAGAATGTCGGAGAAGGATCAGCGATGACGATTAACGGATGGTGCGCTTCAGTAGCTTCCATTCACACGAAGGCAGAATCTGCATGAACCGTGCCACTGTGCTTACCTTGCCCAGGGGGAGAGGCGCCTTCAGGTTTTCTTAGTCTTTTTTTTACCACAAACATCTTTAGACAGACCTATTTGTGAAGTATTTGTGTATGTAGAAGCCAAAGCAGGCTAAAATTAGGAAAACTACACAAAACACACATTTGAAAGGATTTTCAAGCCTAACCTTCACCATCAGCCCATCCCTCGAGTATGGATGGCATACCCCATAATTTTTTTGAAGGAGGACGTTCGCCCAAGAACGACATGCTTTATCTGGTGCTATATGATCGATATGATGGTTGATGGTGGTCCCAAAAACATCTCCACGTTTTGTGACTTCTATCTATCGGAAGTGGTGTAGTGGCAAGTGGCACGCTTACCACGCGAGCGGTCCGGGGATCAAATCCTGGGTCGTGAGTCGCCCGGGCCAACCAAGCCTTCCATCCCTCCGGGGTCGGTTAATTGGTACCAGAAGGATAAAAACACTGACTTGTACATCGGCTGGTCATTGTATAGGCCACATTCAAACGAATGCGATGTGGCCTATACAATGACTTGCGGGGTCCACTACGAATGTAGAAATGGAAGTAGAATTCGTGTCGCATCCCAAAAGGGATTGATCAACGGCAGATGCTTTATCCTTTATCCTTTATCTATCAGAAGGCTCAAAACACAAGTTTGAAACTTGGGTGTTTGAGTTAGTCACATATTCTTATGTTTTCGGATGGAAATCGCTTTTTACCTCTATGTTAGTATCAGTTGAGCTCCTGACATTGTTTGCATACCCGGGATCCAGAATATTGAACAGGGGAATTAAATTTTATTCCTGGCTCCGCTCACCAGAAAGAGACCCTACTTCGATTCTCCATTCAATTTCTCACGGGCAGTTTTTAAACTGCCCAACGAACTTCGGATTTAACTCTGCCAACTGCGGTGCATGTTCCACCTACCAATGGCGAGCGAGTGAGTTCTCCTACCTCAGCCTAGATTTTTCCTGGTCTCCGGGCACTCTTGCAACCATTTATAGTGTTGTATAGCCAACTCTAGCCACGCGGGACGCGCCGCACCCAACAATTGCAAGAACCATTCCTCCCTTTTCAACCTTTATCTACTTCTTTTTGGTTTCTGGGCAGTCTCAGAACAGATTTGTTATGTTTCTCGGCAAACTGCTCACTCAAGGGCAATCCGCCCCTTCGTGGGCTGGCCTCCGCTTATTGTGTTGCAACCTTAGTTTGACGCTTTTGATGGCTTCTTTAACCGAAGGGTAAATATGCAGAGTGTCATTACAGTGGAGTGAACGAATCTGCACGAAT
>MU883470.1:0-10923 GCA_036418205.1 Ostertagia ostertagi | reverse complement strand
ATCGCGAATCACAAATCGGGAATCACAAATTAGTAGATATGACAGTGCAGAGGATATAAGAACTCGAGAAGAGAAAAAAACTACCCATATTCTTCAAAAAAAACTCACCCTTCAATCGCATTATTTTTTCGGTGGATGCCAGAATTCAGCTTTGTGGTCTTTATTCTTACGGTAGCACTCCGCACCATATCTGAACAGCGCATCATTGAGAATGGCAGCTACCGTAATCGAGACAATGGCCGAACCGAACAATCCAACTTGTTAAAAATCCTACTTTCAAATGCAGGGGAAAAACACCGTACCCCTCCCCCTCCCCCCGTAAAAGGCAGGAATTCACGGTTTCACGTCTATCATCAAACAGTGTCGTGAAAGTTGAAGGCATCCTGCTTCTAGGAAAAGGGACGTTTTGGACGATTTTTTTACGATGTTGGTTAAACGTTGCGAAAGAAATATAAAATAGAGATGAAAAAACAAGGAATTTGCCCCGTTTCGTCAAAAGATATCTGCGTCCCCCTCTCCTCCCGCTCGAGTGGGCGGAGATGAAGTGTGTCAACTGCTCTAGAATCAAACACCTCAGAAACACCTGGGGATTGGAAGTCGATAGGAGACATCTTCCTTGAAAGCGGACTTTACGATTAGAAGGCAGCCTCATCAGAATTGAGGTAGAGGTGGTCAGTGGTGCCAGGACCCGTAGATTTCCGCATTGATGCGACTCTCGTCGGTGCTCCCTTCTTCAACGCTCATCTGCTGAACAAATAGAGACTTACGGCGTGGTTAGCCAGCGGTGGGCGTGCCGCATCAATAGCGCCGCGGGGAGAGCCATGCTAGGTCGTCGGGGGCATACCCTTCGCTGCAAATTGCCTGTCGGTCCGAATCCCTCGGGAGGGGGGTGGGTCCGCCTGTCTTTCCAGTAGGTTATCCCCCTATCCTACCTCCTATCTTTTCTGGAATCCTCCTTTAAAACTGCTAATGGTATTGAGTAGCGTCGAGGCCCTTTGAGAGGGGAATCAGAGAGTCCCACCACAAACTATCCTCTGACCGCCTCTTATGAACCACAAGTAGGACACTTCTCGAATTTGAGGGATGGCGGACATACGTTAAGAAATACGTACTCGTACAAACACATCTACCACGGATAAATATCCTACGCCGGTCGTTAGAGTGACCAAGAACGCTCACTTGATAGGGTTATCCGGTGAAACTCCAGTTCGGGGGGGCCACTCCATTGCTATCTTATCCGTAGTACTAGAGAGCAGTTCTTTGGGCTATCGAACACTACGGATAAGATAATAAGTGAACGACTCATTTCGAGCGTACTTTTGATAAGGACCGGTGGATGTCCTACATTCCACACTACCTGCCCACATCCCATCCACTTTTCTGCACAGGTGATCCACCCTGGAGCTCCTGCACCCTTAGCCCTTTGCGGAGGTGTCCTTTCTCCTGGTCCAGGACCGTTCCCTTGGGTCATGGCAGGCGGAAATGTGAAAACGTTTCAGGGTTTCTCACCCATTACACCAATATTTATCAGAAGTCTACTTTAAATGAGTCGATTACGTGTCGTGAGCCCTCTAATCCTTATCTTGAGTATTGGAGAAAAAATGGAGTGGCCCCCCCGAACTGGAGTTTCACCGGCCTATACTAAAATTCATGGTTATAAAACCTACTTGCATGGCGTCTTTCCGGGTGGACACTGCTCGCTGTTTTCTTCGGTTTTAGGTTTTTTCGCTTCCACTGCCTCAGATACTTGCTCCTTCTCATGCTTCCTTTTGGTGGATCCAGAACTGACATCAACATCTTCAGGCTTTTTCCCTGCCACGTCTTCCACCTTTTCCCCAATCAGCTCCTCCACATCGCCGTGATCCATGCCTTCTTTTGCATACAACGGAGTCTCATCTTCCAACGAGCGATCCAAATCGGTTTTCGTTTTCGAGCATTCATAGAGCTTCTGAAATAGTAGAATATACACAAGTGGCCGGAATCTTTTCGCCTCAACAGTAACCCAAGTACAACCTTCAACTCGGCCAAGCTGGTAGCACTCTTCCAGTCCTTGTCTTTTCGAATACGCGTCACTCGTGGGAATCGGATGGAGATACCTCCAGCGGAATGATTTTCTGATTTTGAGAACTCTGCTCCTGGAAAAATTCAAAATTCAATTTTTTGCTCCACCACCTTTTCCGTTTTCGTTTTCATATAAGCTCGACCGCAGAGAAGCAGGTTGCGAGGAGCCTTAAAGCTACCCTGCATATTCATTCTTCTCACAACACCTCATACCTTTTCTTTCTCTTCCTACTTTGTTGCACAATAAGATGAAACCTATGAGTATACAGAAGCGCTCCACTTATTCGAGTGCAACTCATGAGAGGCCGTAGGCTGTCCTTCCCCAGAGGGGGAGGAGTGAAATTCCTCTAAATTTCCTTGCTCTTCCCACCAGAATGACCCTAGGAGGGGGCACTTGTAATGTATGAATGTGTAAAAGAAACCATGTCGTGAAAGTGAAGAAATATTCTCATTGAGAAAAAAAATTGAAAGGGTTTTCCGTCCCCTAGCCTGGGGAAGGACAGCATACAACATACAGCTCATGGTGCTCACGCGATCTTTTAGAACTTGCCTGTGATTTCCCAGACAGGCGCTGCTTGGGGATCCTTGATAACAAAGTCTGGTACGAGACTGCGTGAACAGTGCAGCCACTTCGGTAGACTGTCATAATCACGATCGATACGAGTCATCTTCAATTTAAACCTTATTATAAAAAAGTTGTTAATGTTGAGGAAAGCAAGATTGCAAGAATTTAAAGGCAGGGTCGTGATCAAACTGGCATGTTATTTTGTTTGAAAATTAGACAAGGAAATGCGATGAGGAATGTTAGTGGGGAGAAAAAGCAAAAGCACCATAGAAAACACTGAAATTTCCTTGTGAGAGGTCGGCCGTGGTATGACGGAGAGACACAGCGCTGCGAGGAGAGGGAAAACGCGAGAGAGCACACGTACGCGAGAGGGCGCAGACGCCACGTATGCTGCGATTGATAAGAATGGCAGCGGTCGCAGCGTCAAGCGAAGGCATTAGTTCCCTTGTCGCGCACTTTCGAGTCTAGGCAATGCCTCCACCCCGTGATTAGGGGTCCAACTTCCTTGCTCCGAAATAATTTCTTTGAGGATCTTGTCACGCTCAGTGCCCTTCACAGAATACTCCAAGAAAAAACTCTGCAGCGGAATTTGGGCAGCTGAATTCGCGCGATTAGTTAGTTGTCAGTAATATCCAATTTCAAAGCAACCTCACACGCACCTCGCAGCGTCAGACTAAAACATGGACTCAGAAAGCGATTATTGTGCGCGGTTGCGTAGCGGCAAAGATTCCAGAACACCACATATGGTGGTCGACGAACATTGACGCTTTCAAGATCCTATGCTCAATTGCCACCGTTACGGCTTATGGTTAGCTTGACCTGCTGAAGGTACCACCTGCACCTGACCACGAAGTAGCCGCTCTGCAACCGCCCGCTGGTTTGTCACAATCTTTGATTTGGGACTGCGACGTAATTAAGATGACCATTTCACCTACCTGATCTTTAAGTTTCTTATTTATCGCCTCGAGTACGTCGTCAGTATGTCCATTACCACATTTGGTAACTGTTCGATATGATTTTGTATCTTCGTCGTACACACCCATTAGAAACACGGACATCATACCCCCTAAATTAGGTTTGGATTGATTGGTTAGAGGAGGGATATACGACGTGTAAATCCAAGATGAAAAAAAATGAAATAAATAAATAAATAAAAAATAAATAAATAAATAAATAAATAAATAAATAAATAAATAAATAAATAAATAAATAAATAAATAAATAAATAAATAAATAAATAGTAAATAAAAGCGTCCACAAATCTGTTTTATCTGCTACGATTTCGACCAAAAATTCAAAAACTGGAAATATCTATTCACAGGAAACTCCTACCTTTGCTTCCAGTACCAAAATAGGCCTCCAAGAACGATAAGATCGGCGGTATCAGCCATTCGGCCCTCCTCCAGATAATCCTTTCTTCACCTTCAGCCAGTGACGCTTCCCTGGTTCGTAGATCGATTCAATGTCCTTCAGCACGAGTCCTTCGAGACCTTCATCAATCGCTTTCCAAATCATCGTTTTTCAAGGTACCGTTGTCCTGAAGTGGGCCTAATATCCGATTGCAAGCGAACCGCTAGAGCAACCTACGGTGATAAAATGGAGTGAAGCTTATCTTCAGCCAAAAAAAGAAAAGAAAGAAAAGGTTAAATAAGATAAAATCTTCCGAGTGCAGAAATATAGTACAAAGTAATACCCAACGGGTGAAAACATCAAGAAAAACTCACGTCCATGTCGTAAGCTGATAATTAGACTCAGTACTCGATTTTCACCTCGACATTTGAGCTTCCAGAATTCTGTCCGATAAGCGCAGTGCCTGAAAGAATACACACCTGGTACTGATTTCCGAATTCCGTATTCTAAATAAAAATTTCGCCTTATTTCTCCGACGTACAAGTAAGTCTTCCGGTGTGACTCGACCCTGAGTGGTCTATTAATCACCTTGTTTGCCTTGCCTGTCTCGAAATTCTGTACTACTTCAAGAATCGCACAGAAAGGCCAGGGAAAGCTTAGGGTTAGAAGCATGGGTCTAGAAGTACGGAGCGCTAGAAACAGTATGTCCTTGCCGAATTCTAGCGGCATCCATCGCCCCACACCAGTGAGAACAGTAAGTACAAAAAAAATTAGTATTCAGATTCCGAGGCAGCACATGGACTGTATAACATGAGTAAAGCTGAGCAGAGGCAGAAGCAAGGCCAACCGCCAGTTAAGCCGCTTTCAAGATTTTAAGGATCCCCACTTCCCCTTCCCCTATCTTTTATTACAAAAAAGTCCTAGCTAGACTTCAGTGGTACAGATGGGAAACCGTAAAATGATTTCCTTAGCTCCAACCGCCTGTACCTTAACATGCTGATTGACTCGCTAAATCGTTCAGGAATTTAGCCTATTTAAAATCATTTCAGCCGAATGAACTGAACTCCAACATTTTGTTTCGATATCAAAGAGAAAAAACGTTGGAAAAAGCATTCCATTAGATCATTATGGAAAGGCATACGCCGAAATCGAACAGGTGTACGTTATTGCGTACGAAAATGACCGTTGCGGTGATCGACACACCAATCATACGAGAAGGTGGAAACTGCTGAAAACCCCTAAAAGCACATTGCGCGCCAATCGTATGGGCCGAGTTTGCGCTTGCAGCCCTATAATTCATTAGTCCACCTCTTCACCGTATTCCACCGTATCAGAGGAACGAAAAATCAGTAGCGCTTCGGCAGGGACGAGTCGGACCCCGTTCATTTTATCAGCATGCTAAGCGTTTTTGAACGTTCATCGCTTTTTTTGCGTACTTTCATTACTAGTAGACTGGCTACTGCGACTGTATCCACCTTCGAGCGTAACAGCCCCTACCTTTTCAATCGTGGTATGTGCCTTTAAATCCTGTCCTTTCTCGATTGATTATTGCAAAGAAAACTTTTTAAGATATTCTACCGATTTGTCATTTTAGCAAATAATGTGTCAGACCCTACCTTGCCGTCAGATCCTCGTCATTATATCGAAGAATGTCGAACACAAACAGGCAGACAGAGGCATTTTTGAACTGCAATTATTAGACAAATGGATACAGCATGAAAAATGGAGAACTAGTTAATAAACGGTAAGGAAAGAGTGATTTTCGTGACAAACCCGACCCATGTCAGGAATGCGATTGAGCCGATGGTATAGGATAGAGAGTTACATATAGATGTAAGAATATCACCAAGCGTTGAGGGAAATCAAGTGGTCCGAGAGGTAAGAATGAAGAGGTTCAACAAGCGAGCAGGTGTAAATTTAGCTACAAGTGCAGTTCGAATGGTGTCAAATCTGCCCTATTGGGAAAAAGCGTAAACGAAAGTCGGCTAATGATCATAGTAATCAGTGTAAGTGAACCACACCGATTCAAACACTTCCACGAATATTATCGGGAGTCGAATGCATGGCGCACTCAGAAGAGACTTAGTTACACCTAGAGAAAGTGGTTTTCATTCACATTGCAAAACACGACGCCGCAGACGCCTGAAGCTGAAAAAAATCACCTGTTCCTTCTTATGGACTCCCAGGGTTCCAAACGGCAGGGGTTTACCGGTTGAGTTGTCGACAAGCAGAACCTGTGAAACAATTATTTCTCAGAAAGACGTGCCACACCACTAAGCAAAGGAGAATAGAAGAACAGTGTATCACGTTCGACGAAAACTGTAACGAAAGACACCTAAGCGTCAAGTAATCCGATCCAAGCCAATCAGGAAGCGCTTCGTGGTTGACTAATCTCCCAGTGGCGAGATCTAAAACATGTGAAGCAGATGACAAAAAATTCCGATAATTCCAACAGAACACATCTAAAAGTTTATTAAGATACGTTGTCACCTTATGATGTTACAGGTTCAGGCATTCTAGAGATAGAACCAGAATAACTAATCTCCAGTTTTATGAATCTAAGTCATCTCATTGAACGAAACTCTCAACAAGTATCAACACCACAACATTAATAGATAATCAGATTGCACTATCGCGTTCGTCACACGTCCAACGATGATGAGAAGGACAATAAAGAGCCTGGCCGTGGCCCCGCCCAGCGTGGCGCAGACTCCGCCCACCAAAAGAGCTCTTCCTCCTTCCCCGGCTCGAACCCCCTTTCCTCGTTTTTGGGCGTCATGAACAATTGTGTGACTTTTGAATTTAGCTCCGCATATTTCGGTGTGCGTCCCACCCATCAACAGCAGATAAGCTTCCCTCCTTCGGCAACTCTACCAGCTCTTCCCCGATTTCGTGGACAACATAAAAGCAAACTATCCAGTTTTTAATGAACGCCGTCTACTCTGGGCTCGCTTCCCGCTCAGCTACTCTAGATATAGTTTTCCTACCAAATTTATTCTGTCTACTATAGGCATTTCTTCTAACACAGATGAATCGTATCTACGAGTCATACGCTTATTCAGAAGTACTGCCCAACGCGCTTCCTTAACTCGAATATGGAACTCAGAGCACTCTCACCCAATTTTTCTGGTCTTCAGGCTGAGAACCAAACCGGAAACTTTTGTCGTCGGCACCACTACAACTCGGCGCGTGCCTCGCCCACTGCAGGCGAAGCCGACCAACTGACACCTGTTTTGTGCTACTATCCATGCCTTACCCAACACGCAAAATCATACGCGAGACATTCAGACGACACACTACACAGCCACACACCCAGACACACAGACAGTTGCTCTTGCAATGTAGTAAGTTAAAGTATATTCCCGTCTATGTCCACCAAAACCGAAGCTAAGGCTGTGGTAACAATCTGTGCAAACCGCGACGCTTCCGCGCACATGTTCGTCTTGACCTTCGGACATAACTTTTGAAACGGCTTAAATTGTACCTGAACTCTTTCTCCATCGTATTTGATCTCCGCAAACATGCCATTTACACACATCTCTCTTCATTGCTTGTTCAACTGATTTACACGGCTCAGCCTAAGAGAAGCTCTATACGTGAGATCATGAATGAACAAAAACTTCCTCTAATTTGTTTTTTAGATTAGTCTATTCGAAGTACCCTCATGCCAGCATTCCTACATCACTTGGAGCTTCCTCCGCTCACTTTAGGCATCCCTTTCGCATGATATCCTGCGGATAGGTTGGCCCGCCCCCTCCCCCTAAACCGTCAGGGTATTAATAACCATAACTTTCGGAAACAAACCTATCAAGACACATCACTCAGGCTATCTGAAGTCATGCAAAGGGCGCACATTTTTGGACGTAAAACTCACGACGTCGTTTTCAGTAGATCTCAGGCAAAGTGAATGGACAGAAAAATGCATACAGCATTAAATTACTTTAGTCATAGATCGATTCTTCAAATCTACTACGCAATCGGGTTTCGAAATGGAAGAAAATGAAAAGAAATCAAAAAAAAAATGGGCGCGATGGTTTCATACCGGACAACTAGAGCAATTCAAATTATGTATTTCTATCACAACCACGCACTGGTGCAGAGGAAATAGTTCGCTAAAACATTTTCTATATAAAAACCTTTAATCAATGACAATAGAATGGAAGAAAAAACGAAGACATGACGAACATGCGGCATAACAGGTGCCCTAGGCGGATTACCAACATCCATGCGCTGCTATAATCTCCAATTTACCTTCTTACACCTGAAAAAGCCTTGAATGGTTTGAAATGAATTCCTACCAACATTCCAACTTGCTCTTTATAGTGCAACAATTCCAAAGACTACTGTACTACCAGTACTGTGAAATATCACCTTTCCAACATATTTCTGCCAAATCACGGCAACTTTGAAACGCTTCATAGGCTGACGCATGTAATCCATCCAATATGTGTTTTACACCAGCGTTAAAACGGAGATCCTTTATAACAAGGCGTAACAGATACTGTACTTCATGGATGATAATCGAAAATTCTCCAGTTGAGGAAGCTGAGAACACAGTGAAATGAAAGAATTACGGACTCAAAGGTACATAGGTGTTGGCTACTGTAATGAACCCCAAAGTACTGTATTGATCAGGAGCTTTTATTATACGCAAGACAAACCTTTTAGCAGCGAACTTCAAATGTGTGATCTGTTCGTCGTCTTTTGTCAACTCTGTGAGCTTATTCAGCCAACGATCCACCTAAATTTCAACAAAAATATACTTGACGAGACCCGAAATGATGGTGTTTTTACAGAAAAAACCGCACAATCAAACTCAATCTACAGACCGAACCTTCTGAATGCTCCAGTCTCCTTTGCTCACTCTGCTCAACTTGTTTTTCTCGATGACATCACGGATGGTTTTCGAAACGTCTCCGTCATTTTTGTACGAATCGAGAAGTTCATCGGCCGGTAAGTCATATATCTGTAAGTAATTCACTAAGCATGAATGTCATAGAGAATAACTTCCAGCGCTATCGCGAAATACCGGGGCATTGAGGTGACCATGCATTTAAAATCGCTTGCAACATGCGCTTTTTGATATAAACGGGACTAATGGTAAGCCCTAGGTGGGGAAGGAGGGACTTTAGGGTTCGGAGCCACTACCACTTTTCGGAGTTTTTGGCTAAGCTTGGTCCCAAAAGAGGCCCCCGTATATTGCGATAGCGCCTGATTCCTTAATAATATCTCTTCTGGAGTGGAGAAGGGGCAAGGGATACCGGCGCAGCTACAACTTGCACAGTCCCGGGATCGAATCTCGGCTTGGATCGCCCGGACCAACCATGCTATCCCGTCAAGATCGGTTCACAGGTGTCAGGCTGCCTGTGGGGATAAACACATTGCACACACTCTCATGGGGCCTAAAACACCAACCAGCCCCCAAAGCTATGTAAAGGTGAACGACGCTTTTAGAAGCATCGATATCCTGGATACAAATCGAATGCGCTGCGTATACAGAAATCAATTGACCGATGATCAGCTCACAAATGTACGGAGACAGAGAACCAGAAAGAGAGAAAGTAAAAAAGAAAGGAGGGTGTAATAAATGACCAGTGACGTCATAATTTTCCAAATAGCATGAAAGATCGTGTATGGAGATAAGTTGAGGTGTGCATAGTATTTGCTTACAACCAGTCATCTGGTACTAGCTGGCACCAGCGATCGAAAAAAAAATTCGTCAGCTGATTTCTCCCCTGCAAAGCACTGCGTCACCATCGCATGCAGTCGGCACCGGTTATCGTCATCCTTCTCTATCATCGTTAACACTTAAGCTAGTCAAAGGCACAACCCAGGCACGGTCGTGTGAACGCTTCCCTTCGGTCTGTAGTATAGACCCCTAGAGGACAATCACAAATGTGGCGTTCCCGTGCACGGAAACCAACCGACAAGAGCGCCTTGCAAAGTAAGCTGCTGAAGCTGCAGATTTTTTCTCTTATCAGGCTGTTGTCTGGCGCTCTCTCATCTGTAGCGCTCTCTCGCCTCATACTCTCCTCTCCGCGCTTAGTCTCTCATTCCCTTAGCACAGCCGATTAGGAAGGTGAGTGAGCCCTCAACCTGAGCGTTTTCGACGGATTCTTTCCCTTTTTCTTCACTGCCGGCCCATTTCGCACCAATACATTCGCATTCGTGTGCAAGAGCCACACCAATGTGATCCCTGGGGCATGCCTTTATAAAAGTGGGAGGTATGTTGCCGCGATAATCTTGACAAATCACTTTATTTCACATACTGAGGCCAGGCTCTGTCTTGAGGATAACCTTTTCTACAATTCTTCATGATTTGGTTTCAAAAACCCGAAACTAATGAAAAACTGGATAGAGGTTGATAGAGTGAGGTCATCCATTATTGGCGTGTGGAGCGTACACCAAAGTGGGCAGAGATTGCCCTAACTTTATGAATCGGTCCCAAGATTGCCCAGGGGCCAGAATGAATGGTTAGAGGTTTGCAAAGGAAAGGAGATAAACCGCTGTTGGGAACGACAACCGCACCGAACTGGGGTCTAGCAAAAGAGGAGGCTAGAAACCTTCGTGGTGGGCGGAGAATGCACCGAGGTGTATGGAGCCAGTGTTAAAGGCAGTGATTACGATGAGCTTTGGAGGGTTTTGTTTGGAGAGGACGTGGGAGTGCCCAATGGTACGCCAACGGCGAAAAAAGCATAGAAATTCAAATTAAGCAAACGCAAAATGGGACCTCGTTGCAGGGGCGCTGAATTTCGCTCACGCACGGGAAGCGGTTAAGCTGGCGGACATATGGACGAGTTTACGCAGCGCCTTTGGTGCGATGCCAAATCATGCTGCATCAACCTACCAATGAGCGGAGCGCTTTTCAAGCACTTCTCGGCAACCAGCGTACTATTCGTCGTGAAAGCGCTCCACTTCACTTCCTTGGCAGCCAAGCAAGTGGTGCT
>MU883469.1:0-18754 GCA_036418205.1 Ostertagia ostertagi | reverse complement strand
AGCGTCTTTCTGGAACATTAGCAATCGGATTTTGAAGTCAAGGTCATATGGGAATAAGCAGTTTAGGAAGAATCAAGAGAGTTGATTGGACTGAAGAGGGATAATGCCGTTAAATCGCCACCCATGGGCATGAGTAGGTACAAAGAGGTAGAGTATGGAAAAATTAAAGGAAAGAGCTTAACCTCGCAAAACGGGACCCTTGTTTTTTTCCCGTGGGTTTTCGCTTTGGGCAAGTCTAATCGGCTCATCTTGAACCTCTGCTGTGCCTCTGTGCTAAATCGGCTAGATCTCCAACGATGAAGAGTAGCCGGACAGCCACGAAGGGAATTCACCGCTGCTGGGTCAAGCTCCGTTAGGCTGCCAAGGGCACTTTTTGGGAGCAAAACGCGCCTCTTACGCCTTTTTCAGAGGATCTGTTTCCATTCATACCTCCCGTCTTCGACGCTGAATTGATCGCACTTCCTGCCAAGGCTTAAGGGAAGACTGTCGGATTCTGAGAAGCAGAAGATCGATAGCCGTTCCACAATGATTTGATAAGCTCTGTGCACCCATCTGTCCCTTCATCGCTTGGATGGTGTTCATTCTTAGAGTCTCTACCCGTCTTTCTACTCGTTTCAGTCATCCTTGACATGATCCATCCATGATTTATTTTCAGATTTCCATTTATATGAATGCCGTGGGTGCGAGTTGAAGTTCGTTACACCATTTATTGCAAATTTCCACATAAAAGAAGGCAAATGTAAGAAGGAAGAAGGCGAATTGTGCGATGATGGAGGGCCGGTGAGTATTTTTCAGCCAGCTTCTCATTGAGGTCTTGATCCTGATCTCAAGCGTCTTGCTCTGACGCTTCCGTCATTTTGGTGACCCAAGCTTCTCGTAGTTTGGAATGCATCAGTGAGGCAGTAAATCACCAAGCAAACCCCGCAACCAACCCCGACTTGTTAATTCGAGATGGTGAAAAATTGCAGCCTCTTCGTGTGGTCGATCTCGATACGGTAGACTTCGCTATGTTTTGTCAGCTCCAAAACGCAATCACAAAGTGCACGGAGTTGATGCTTTACGAGCGTAAGTACTGGCTAGTATAGCCATTACCACGTAAATCTTGAACCAGTCCTCATAAGTTCCATTTTAGTGAACTATGGAGAAGAAGATTTATTGAATTGTCTGGTATTTAGTAAAGAGGTCAGTTTTGCCATTCAGCAACGAGCTCAAGTCCTTCGGAACTAAAGAGGGTTCGTTCAGCCTGCTATGTGTCCTGTTTCCCCGGACCCCGCCTTACAGCCGAGCGCAAATGCACATCACCACCTCCGCCGCAAGTGCGTCCATCGCCACGTTCTGGCAGTTCCGATACTCCGTTGACCCAACCGGCAGCTGCTAATCAGGAATCTGAGGAAAGGGATCTGGCTGATGGCTACTCACTTGTCTCTGACGAAGAACTTGAGGTAGTCTCCAGTTTCTCTCTCGCTTACTTCCTTTCAAAAAAACGAAAGACTCCTCATTTTGTGTTCGTCGCCCCACTGCCCTGGACAGGGTAGCCTCATTGTGAGCATAACCTATAGGATTGTTATTGCAGAAATCGCGTCGATGCGACGCGCATTGTACGTGACTACGGCAGGAACATCGTAATTTACGCTTACTTCGGGTGCTCACTCTGTCTAAACGGCTTATCTCGGGTATGTATCCAGCAAATGCATTGTGCATCAACAAATACATAATTCTTCGAACATTAAACTTTCATGATACCGCTACTGTTGAATGAATCGCAAACGCATGTCATGGCCTTGGGCTTTGACTGAAGGAGCACCATAAAGAGAGCCATCACTGAGAAAACACGATTTTATTTCGTTGAGGTTTGCGAGCCATCTTTTCTGTAGTGCCACCAGTAAATGCGCACCTCTGGATCAATCTGGTACAGTACTTTCGCTCGAGAATCGAAATAGATGGTGAAATTGAAGATACAATTGAGAAAAAAAGTAAATAAAGGACCGGAAATAGTCAAACTACATCGAGCACCTTTTCTATAAGCTGCGGAAGCTCTAGAAAAGGGACAATGAGATGTTTATCACCGAAAATGTGTAGGGTCTAACAGGGAGAGACAGCGAGGCAAGAGATGCTGGTCGCCGTGGGGAAAGGAATGGGTGACAAGGGAGCATAGGTGCAAGCGAGAGCGGATTCGGCTGCTGACGTCAATTCCGTTGAACACCTGGTCTAGGTTGAACACCGTGTGAAGCCTACCACCCTTTTCCACGTGTATGCCCACCTATCATCTTTGTCTTCGAATTCAGGTGGCTTTAGTGTGAAGAAGGGGAAGTTTTCCTACCGTGAAGTATGCTAGGCTTCTAAGGGATGAAGACGTGACCCTCGCAGGAAAAGGGTGGCCATAGAGTCCCGTCGAGACCGTACCCGTGGTGACCGTGAAGAGCCTCGCCTCAAGGCGGAGGACTCAGTTTATGATTGGTTGAAGAAGGGTTATGGTCAACGAGAGGGACTGTAGATGGTAGAGCAGGACGGTCATATTGATGAGGGCTACCGCTGAATCTTGTCCGAAGAGTAAATCACCGGACAAAATGGGATCCAAAATTCCCCTTTCACGCGTTCCAAGACATTTCCCTTGACTTTTCCTCCATTACCGCATCTTTTTGCACTTTAACTTTCATAATTAACAGGGCAGCCAAATCACCTACCTACTGCCTTCAAAAAAGCAGCATTTACCGTATTCAGAGATCTTATATGTAGTGCGTAATTGAACAAGAACACGACTAATTATATTTCAGCCATCAAAACTGCCTCGATCTAGCAATATCGAAGTGGACGACGGTCTATCGTTGATAAGTAACAGCCCGTCAAGTAGCGTCGCAGCTCCAAGTCCTCATCAAAGTTCACCAAGCAGCAGTTCCGCAACTTCTCCTCCTCCCCCATCACAAAGTCCGTCGAGCGCTGATCCAGTACCTTCCTTCATGAATCTGAAAGTGCAAGAGTAAGTTCTACCGGCAGTACTTTGACGGGTCTTCGTAATCAAGATGGTAGCTCGTTCTCATCATCGTTTTTAATATCATAAAGGTAGAGCTGTAATTCTTCAGGATATTCGGTGAAGATCTTCCACCACGAATGGACAGACGTCAGCAGGTGGTGATGCCCGAACGAATCTACGCCCCGAATACGGCCGTCTGTGTCGAGGCAGACTCGTCTTCAATGACAGCCCCGACTCCGGCTCCATTCTACTTTCAAGCAGGGCTGCATTTCGAGTGGATCCAGCAAAATTTGCCACACCTATGAGCTGTTTATCTTACGATAGTCTGTTTATTCGACGATATTGAGTCAACCACGGTGTCTCCATATGACAAGGATTATTCCTTACTGTTCGGAAATGGAAACGGACTTTAGCAGCGGAGCATGCCTTCATATCACAACGTCAATGTTGTGGGTCGATCGGGATGTTGCTCTGCGATATGCAGGAGTTGTTTCATATCGACTATGTATGGGCCTCTCAATTGATCAAAGAGGCACAAATAATTTGCCTGGAAACCGCTATCCGAGAGAGGACTTGTAACCTGAGCCAGTGTGGAGTAGTCCACGGAGTTCTTATACGTTTGCATAATGTTGTTTGCCTGCCGGATATAATTGTGGAACAATTAAAAATTTGTATTTTTTGGCAAAAAAAATTATAGTTAAATCTCATTCCAAAGGTGATATTTGGAAATTTCGATGTGCCATAAAGTTCAAAAAAGAGGTTTTTGGTGTGAGAGTAGGTAAGGTTATCGTGGTACCTCAGCAGGAATAAAGCAAGAGAAACCATCAAAGAAAGCTCAAAAAAGAAACCTTTTTTGCCAGTTTGATTTTTCACCGGATGAACAAGTAAGTTGCTGAGAAATGTGGATGTGTGAACGAGTTCAACGGCAACGCATTTCTATGGCTCATGGCAAAACTGATGCTTTAAAGAGATGACTCATTGCGCCGCTAGCCAGGTCACGCAGCTGTCCAAGTCTCAGAAGGAGATTGTGGGCGATCGCTTTTGGAGGCGGAGCGCTTTCGTAGTCCACTTGACTCAGAACAGAGCACCTATTCGTTTGTAAACGCAACAGTTCGCTTTCCTGGTAACAAGTAACTGATCTGATGTGGTGGCAACATGTTCCGATGGCCCCTCTTTATCGCTAATGCTTCCTTTAAACATTTTGACGACAATGCGAGTTTTGGCTTTTTTGGCCACGTGGGACCGCGGCGATTTTGCGGGGCGAGCTCGCCACAGGTCGTTCAAGCAGATTTTGAGTGATAAATACACAACTAATGGCCAATTCAAAACCAAATTAGTAAAATTGTAATGAGCGCAACCTACCCAGGGGTACAGTAGTGGAATTTTGATCAAAAGACATGGAATAACAATGAAAAAGCGAAATTTTTCAGAACTAGCTGCAATGGACCTTAAAAGTAATTTTACGTTGATTATTTCAATCAAAACACACATGTTGTCATCCCTAAAGTTCCTTATCTACTTCTACTACTTTTTAAATCTTCATATTAATAAAAAGAGAAAGTAAACGAAAAATTTATTGAAATGAAGATTTCGTATGGTTCAGAAATCCTCCTCTAAATTAAAGTATACGTGACCATTCTAAGGGCCACTATGTTTGTAGCTACGCTAAGGTCTCTTCCATGGAATGAATACAAGGAAACTTCTAAAAGAATCAGGCGTGCGCGAAAAAAATGAGTGTAATGGGTGCGGGGGATATATATCCCGCACGGTCCGACACATGGCCTGCAATGCGCGGGATATATATCCCCCGCGTTGTCGTCAATGTGTTAAGGTATACGGAAAGAGGTGCTGTCGCGGCGTGCGAGAAGGAGCAGACGTGGATGTTTCAGCAGACGAGAAGCAGCGGTATTGTGATAATGGGCGTCAAAATTAGATGCAATGTTATTATATGAAGCACACATTGCAGTAAGCCCGCTCTAACTGTCCGCCTGATGCTTGAGTCTTCTCATGGCGTTCGCGACGGGCATCCTGTTGTATGTGTCCGAGGCCCGCTTGCTTGATCAAAATTTACAAGAAGTCGTACTTTCCTGTACGTTATTTTACGTCACATGCACGCACTGATTTTCGTACAGACACTGAAGCGTATGGAGGCTTTATGGGTAGATCTTGTAGTTTTCAAATAATGTGGAGCGTTACAAGGTATTTTCCGCGTTGAGTCGGGTTTAGTGGACCTCTTGCGCTACTTGGTAAGAATTTTCATTGGCATATTCTATTCTGAATGACGTGGTGAGCATTAGCTTCTATGTTTTATAGGGTGATTAATAATAGGTACCAATTCGCTCGCAGGTTTGGGTGTTCGCGAAAATCCATGACTGTTCTCGATGCTGGTTGTTGAGAGGTTCTTATTCTTGTGGGCCACTGGAGAACTGGCCGGCGCCAAGTGCCACATTCTGCGCTATCTTAGCAGAATCAACTGACGCCGTATTTTTTCGATGAGAGTTATAAACGTCTCCAGGCACATTGACGATAAGTCGAACAGAAAATTGAAAATGTTTATTTTGATTTTTTCCGACAGGAAAATCGAAGCGTGTGTGGTTCCAGGTTACTTGTGGGTCATATTTGGAGTTTACTTAGGGCTTAACCCAAAAAATTTTTATTTGATGGTTATTATGACTCTGCTAGACTTGGTATAAATCGCTAATACAACTTCAATGTTAACGAAACGATACAATGCATCTTGTATGTTCATGAACTTATTGGTTTGACTCTTAAGGAATTTGGAACCAATTGCAGCTTGGACGCTTTCATTCACCCTTGTACGTAGATAGGCCGATGATACCCACCACCGCCAACGTACCGACTGCACACAAGCATCACCACATTAACGTGAGCTATAGTCCTCATATGTAACCTTATATATGTATATTCGTCAAGGTTCATGAGATAGCTAAGGCAAAGCATTTGCAAGGATTTTGCTGTTTGATGGTAACGCTGTAGTGGGATTGTCCTGTTATGGTTCGAGAGTACTTCCCGCCGAGGGATGAAGACGGTTGGTCCACTATTACGATAAATTCATATTGTACTTCTGTGTTTTCAATACTATTAGCCCTATTAAAGGCGCAACCCAGGCAGAAGTTGTGTGAACAATTCCCTTCGTCTGTAGTATAGACCAATGCAGGACAATCAAGATGGGAGTTCAGTGGTCTGATAAAGCAACAAGGGAGGGGTGTCGAATTCAATTCTGAGGTGTAGAAGCTGCCCGCCCAAGTAAAGTCTTAGGAGCTGTTACTGATCAGATCACTTTGAATGTGCAGGTAAGGGTGTAACTTCTTTCTAAAGGGGGATCCAGAAAGCCTCGGCTGGAGCGCCCGTGCTGCTGGTAAGAGCGAGTGTTTGATTGGCGGTCGTTGCAGTGATCGCCGGGCATTATTTTGACGGTCCCCCGGAATGCCTTCAAACTCGATGTAGTAAGTGTGAACGATGAAATTTTACATTGTTTCCTTTCTTCCATCTAATCAAACATTTGAACGATCCTTTATACGCCCGATTTGCAATAGCTTGGCTGCTTGCGGCAATTGCCAATATTATTGCAACCATAAATTTACGCCCGATTGCATAGTGGCAATTGCTGGCAAGCAGCCAGATATGCGTGATTGCAATTGGGGCGCATTTACTGCGGCCATGTTCATACAACTCGTCCAAGAGCGTCTTCCTCCATTACTGAGTGGCGAGGGGGAGCCCCTGTCTAAGTCCCTGTTCGACGTCTTTTTTAAACTTTTTTTATTATTGGTCAACTTTGCACCACACAACTTCATTATCGGTGGTTTTGCCCTGCGAATTCGTTCTTGGACTGTTGCTTGAACAGGCTGACAAGGCATGGGCGTTGCAACAATTAGCTAGCAGATCGGCAGTGTTAAGCAAAGCTGTTGTGAAAGGTCTTGTCTGGTGTCGTTTTTGACTGGGTGTGCATTCTGTGGGTAGGATAGAGCTCCCGCAAGGTCGTTGTGGCGGCTCGAAACTGCGCGGCTGAAGCGTTTGGGTCTTACAAAGTGAGCTGATGAGAGCTGTTGTTGGCTGATGGATGGGTACCTACGCATCCCCGTGACAAACAACGTGGATTACACATAAGGGCCAATTCAAATACGCATGAGGTCAGTGAAGCCATGGAGTAAGCAAGTTCAGAAAACTCGTTTGGACACGCCCCTTTGTGGCATCCCAAGGGAGGCGAGATGGGGTACTTGACAGCCTTCATCGGCGGTTTCTTCTGCTTTTTTCTGTTGTCATTAAACGGAATCGAATATTCATAACTATACTGTGGGTTTACACAATTGATCGGAGGTTTCTCGGATCAAGCGGGAAAATTTTCCAAATGGAAGTAAAGGTTTCGGGGAAGGGTTTTCCCCAAGAAGGGAAAATTCTTAGTAGAAGACGAGCGAACCCCTATGGGGCGGAAAACGTCAAAATGCAGCGAAGGTTCCGGTGGTTGGTAGTAAGCTTTTCGGCCCATTTAGCGCGTATTGGCATGTTGCGCCGCTTCTGTGTCGTGTAATGAGTGCTGTGCGTTGTTAGTCAGAGAGGAGAGAGAGAGAGAGTTGTCGCTGAAGAGGGCGACATCGATGAGAGTCGCACCAGTGCGGAAATCAACGGGCAAGTAACGAATCCTTTCTTGGGTTCTGGGCCATTTCTCACGATTTTATCTTCATCCCTGCACCACTGACCACTTGTACCTTAATTCTAATTTGGGCTGGCCTTTCATTCGTTTAGCCTCATCTTGTGTGAGAGTGTGGAATTTTATTGAATATTAACGATAGACCGGTTGTCTGTGAAAGATTAAGGCCGATGTCAGACTTTGCGAATCGCGCGATTCGCTAGCGTCCGCGGTCGCGTTGCGGTACCAGCCAATTGAGTGATTCACTGGCCGCGACGCGACCGCAGACGCTAGCGAATCGCGCGATTCGCAAAGTCTGACATCGGCCTAAGGTGAGAGCGATGAATTCGAGGGTCGTAAGAATTGTATAGTTATAACCAAGTTTTAAAAATTTTATAATTAGATCAAATTTCCGATAGAGAACTTTCACTAGAGGTGAAGCAGGATTTGATGTATGGGTCCGTTTTAGTAGCGGCGGACGCTGCAGTGAAAGTGTCTATAATCACGAATGAGTAGGGTCTGTGAGAAGATGGTATCGATAGAACTTATTTTCGTTTCAGATGGAGATGGACCGTACTCTGGAGCCATCACAGACCTTCGTATTCGATATGAAATCCAGAGACTGATGTGTTGTAGACGAAGTTTTTGTTATGCAGAATTGAGGGCAGAACAGCGTCATAGTTATGGAATCGCAGTGGTACACAGGGTGGACCCGCATCAGTTGGCTTCTGAAATACTTAAGCGAAGAATTGACAATAACGAGAGGCGAAGCAGAGCGATGCCCCGTCAACGGCCGACGCGTGGACGTTCACGAACTGTTGGCGCTCCACGTGCTGGATTATCAAGGTCGCGAAGTCTCCGCTTTCGTGAACTGAAACTTACTAAAGAAAAGCCATCATCTACAACTGCCAGACGTTCTAACTCATCGAGAGGACCATTGAGCGTCGGAATCGTTACAGGATCCCTGTAAGGTACGAGATTAATTCCAGCTTCAGATCGATGGATGGAGATGACTCACCGAGAAGGAGTGACAAAAACAAAGGCAGGTATCGATCTCGAAGCCAAAGGAGAAGAGCTAGCGATAGTGAAGATGAATCTGAGGGAACGGAGGACTCACGAAAACGACAAAGAAAAAGTGGAGATAATGAAAGAAGAGGATGAAAGTTATGAGAAGTATGTTAATTCATTATAATTATTAATTTGGAGGCACTATTGCACTATTACAACCCCAGTAGGGGTGAGATGGGTCAAAAAATAATTTTCGCTGAAATTTCGGCTATGGGGGTTATCGAGGGCCCTGATCACGAATATGATATTCCATTTTTGGCGCTGGCGCCAATTTGGCGCCATTTGGCGCCAGGTGGCGCCACGACTGATTCCCACTAAATTCGCTGTAAACTTCTGTATAGGGGTTATTTGGGGTCCTGATTACGAATATGACATTCGTTTTTGTTGTTAGCGCTATTCGGCGCCTATTTCCTGCTCGTCTGCGCCCTCGCACTAATTAGATCGCAATCAGGACTAAGCCTTTGAATAGTGGAGGGCTCCAAAGCAGGGTCAACCCTGCGTTGCGCAAATTCCAAAATTTTTACGACCCCCTTCCTTTTCGGGGGTATCGGTACGACCCCCCATATTAACTATCATGTCTTTCACATAATTTAATGCTCATCAATGCTCATCAATGATGGCAGTCACCAACATGGAGAAGTGGTGGACCGTGGTCAATCCGCGCGCTTTGTCTCGCTCAGAGGAGGAAATCGAGGCAAATGAAGTTTTATTTATTAGATAGAAGCAATTTCCAAATTTTTGCGTAAACCAATACATCATTTTATTTGTAAAGATCTCTACTTTTAGAAAACACCAGGGACTTATGAAATCTCTTCACTTTCATACATGTAAGTCTTGAAAAACTAAACCTTGTAGCAATTGCAATCCAAACCCCTCCATTCAGAAGGTTATATTTTCTTTCAGAAGCTGTTTCATGAAATCGGACACCAAAATTTTGAAAATATAAATAGTTTTCTTCCTGAGGAGTATTTGAAATGTTGTGGATGTTCAATATTTCAAAAAATCGTCCCGTTGTTCCGTTTTCTGTGCACACGCGAGTTTTTGACATTCAAACATTCATAACTTTCTTCATAATCAACTTTTTGCAAATGGAATTTGCAAAAGTTCTAAGGGCTAATTAGAAACTAGAAGATTAGAGCTTTCGAACAAGCACCTGAAAATTTTCCAGCGATCATTTTTTCAAAAAATAGTCCCGTTGTTCCGTTCTTGGGTGGTTTGGGGTCCGATTTTTGAGAAGGCGCGAGTTTTCGACATTCAAACGTTAATAACTTTCTTCATACTCAACATTTTGCAGATGTCTAAGGCTAATTAGAAACTAGAGGATTAATGCTTTCGAATAGGTGCTAAAACTTCTTGAAATAATCACTCGCTCAAAAAATAGTCCCGTTGTTCCGTTTATTCCACCTTGATTTTTTTCAAGCCATTTTCCTGGACCGCGACTATGCAGTCTTCAAAGGCCCATAACTTCCTTTAAAATTAGTGTGATGAGAAGCGGTAAAGATTGTTGGAATCCACTCGAAGAGTACTTCATAACAACTGTGAAATTTTCCTGAAATTTTTTCTGCCTCAATTTTCCTACGGCGTCTCTAGAACTCAATTCAGCAAATTCGCTACACTTTGTTTCGCTTAGATTTTATTTGAAAGCATCGAAACTCTCTTCAGAAAGTTTGTCTGCTTACGGCCGCTGACAGAGGAGGCGTTTTTTACCGGGAAACGCTTGGAGTTCGACACCTATCTGTGGCAGAGTTCGCACTCGCATTTTGAAGTCTTCTGTTTTCCTGAAGAAGGTGTTAGTATCCTGATTGAGTTGCATTGTGCTGTTATATGGCACTCTTGTTTCACTTTCCCATGAACTGCTCTACACTTTGTTCTCCTCGGGATTTCAGGAATGTTTCATCATCGAAGACAGACCATGTTTTTGCTACACTGTAACAAAGTTTTTGGCTATTGTACTCTTGATCTATGCCGCGGAGCAAAAGCGCCAGTCCGGATAGCGTCGCTTAAGGATAATAAGCTGATGGTGAGACTTATAGTGCTCTGCATGCTTTAATGCTCCCATGGAGCTCATGTCTGTGTGACTCTCCGACAGCGTGCAGAGCTCCTGGAGAACATTAGAGGCTGAAAGTGCACTCCCGGACACTGCACTTTTCAAGCCGTCTTGCAGCCCGTCTGTGGATACGACCCCCTCCCTTTTCGGTCGGCTGAATACGACCCCCTCGTTGTTCTTTGCGCAACGCAGGGTTGACCCTGTCCAAGGTTGATAGGGTACCTCCTGGGGTCTAACACACGTCACTTTTGCCACACCGAGTGCCGCAGGTCACCAATCCGGAGTTTATCCCTCACCTAGCTTAGTCCGTAGGCGCATAGGTTGAGGTGAAGCCGGAGAAAACAGGAAAAGCGTTAACACGGCGAGAAGTTTACAGCGAATTTGGTGATAATCAGTAGTGGCACCAGCTGGTGCCAAATGGCGCCAATTTGGCGCCAGCGCCAAAAAGGATATCATATTCGTGATCAGGACCCTCGATAACCTCCATAGCAAAAGTTTCAGCGAAAATTATTTTTTGACCATCTCGGCCCCCACTGGGGTTGTAATAATGCAATAGTGCCTTGATGAAGTATGCGCTACTCTACAATTTCTGAATGCATATAGTTGGTCAAATTTCAAACACTGTGAAGTTGAAGCGTGGTTGAATTAGGCTGAATTAAAATAGCTTTATTTCTCCTTCGAGTGGTTCTGCGAAAGATGTAATAATATGAGTAGCCGTCCAGGCACGTTTATTGGCCATATAAATAAGTTGCTTCGGACTTAGCCGTGTCGGATCACGGTTGCGACCCGCGAATGAGGTGATTATTGATGTTTCTGGCTGTTGTAGACATGCGCCGAGGATTGACGCGTCTGAAGCATTGTGCGTCGCTTCCTCTTTCGTTTCTGCGTCCCCTCACGAGAGAAGAGGATTCGTCGGCAAATGCCAACTATAGAGTGCGTTATATAGAAGGTGAAAAATTGGCAGCATTTCAGGGTGCCTCGCGTAAGTGGGCGGGCGCGGGGAGACAAACCTTCACTCGGGCTGGGATGATTACGTATATATCCCACCCTGCGCCGGTGCAATTGCGTACCGCAAGCGATTACATACGCCCACGCCTAGTTCCACTGGCGTTGACATTTGTAACTGATGATCACAGGCGGGGCTCGTGATGGAAGGAAATGGGAAGACTAATCAATTTCGCACTAGCTCACTGTCGAATGGTTACTAAGTGGACCTGCATGTCTATTTCGGATAGGTGAGGGGTTAGCCGAGAGTATGCTTAATAGTCGTGTGCGAAACAGCCGAGTGTGGTCTCAGAGAGCGGAGAGCGAGATAGGAACCACTTCTAATTCCTCATGTGATTTACGTTCTAACATGCAACGAATAGGCGGGGATTAAGCAGCTATGCATAAGGTATTCTAGTAATGTTCCGCACGTAGAACAAATACTGATGGCATTATGCTATCGCTGTGTTACCAGGTGCAAGTGAGTGGATTGCGATCCGAGGGACTGAAGTTTATTTGGTACTGATGAGAAGAGAAGGAAGTGGTCTAATTGTGAAGATAGTAGTGATTAGATAGAATACTTAGTGGGGTGGGTCTCACGGTTTTCTCAAGTTGTTTGCACTTGTAGAAATTTTCCAGAGACATAGAATCTATAGGAGGATATTTGTGGCGATGACTTCGTGCGTAAGTTGACGGGAGCCCGCATAATTGTAGAGATTAGGGCCATGGAATTAATTATTTTTTTTTCGGGGCCCCATGTAGGGAGATTTGCCGGTAAAAAATGTAATTCAATTCCACTTGGAGATAATCCGCTTACAGAAAGCGTTTGCGTTACTGTTGCGAATCAATTTCTTGAGGCGCTAGTGTACTCAAAAGGGAGCATGCCCACGCTGACTGAGTCTTGGAGAAGAGGGATGAACTTTGAGGGTAATGAAAATTGCTTACACCACCCCCTGTCTTCAAGCTACTATGGGGAGGGACAGCAGGAGTGGGGAGGAAAATGGTACTGGCCTTGACGTTTTATTCAACAACCTTGTGGTGAGATCTTTTACAGTCGGAATGAATAAGCAGTTCTCAAGGTTAAGCTGTGAGCCTAAACTTGACTATTGCGCTATCAATGGGAAAACTGTTCTTCACGGATTCAATCATTTTGCATTAAATGTTATGTTCAGTGTTCGCTTCCTACTTTTGCTGGATAGGAGATAGGAATTTTTTGATCTGATGTTCCACTACCACAAATATTCACTGCTGACATCTCGAAGGTATATGCAAAAAACTGCTAGACCAGATATAAGTCATCTAGAGAAAAAAAACACAAAAATCTCATATTTTCTTTCTCAAAAGTTCTACGGTAGTGGTTAAGTCATATTCCCAAAAGGGGTGCAACGAAGCGGGAACTAGCGTGGAGTACTGTAATAGCTTGCCTGTAGCCATCGCCGGGCGACCGCGTAGTGTGGGACTGGATAAAATAAGTACATTCCGGCCGTCCCCGCGCGCAAGCGCGCGCGGCGAACGGAGAAGTTGTCGGTTTTTGGTCGTGCCGTAAGAAGCCGGAGTAGACCTTTGATGAATAAACATACGACTGCACACCAAAAAGCGCGTTAGTGAGGCGGGCAATTTGCTACGTGACTGCGGCGCAGGGAACAGTACGTAAATTGCGCTCAGCTCGGGTAGACTCGCGGAGAGATGTTCATAACGGCTCGCAAAGCTGCTTGCCAGGTCTGGATCAGCTGGTGTAAAAGGGCGCAAAGGCGATGATTGGCCTTGGTGCAAAGACTTGAACGGCGATAGTCCTGGTTATTTCATTGGTTCAAAAGGGGCAAAGCGGATTTAGATGGACTTGTGAGCAGGATTACTGCGAGAAGGGAATGTAGGTCGTACCTGTAGATCGTCAGTTGTCGAACAAATTGCGGCAGCTAGGGTTCAACCTTACGGACCTGAGCATCTGGCCGCCGTTGCAGCGTCCACCCACACGATTTTGAGTTGTAGAGTTCATTGGTCTTTCAAGTTGGCGTGCTCCCCCGTCGGTGATTTTGCCTTCTTTCATCACGCCTATTTCGGATAGTATGGATCGGAGATAATTAAGGTTGAGGTTTATTTCAGCGTGCAAAGATTTGCATGGTTTCATTCTCCCTTTGTTCAGCTCGTTCCGCAGCTCAGTATTACCAGGGTGAATAACGGTCGAGGAATTCCTCGACCATCGCTCTCTGCTGTGCGAGAGTAGAGCCGATAGTGAATGTACGCGCGGAGAGCACAGACGGCTCGCGGGTGGCGAGAGTGAATATCCGCGCGCGAGAACGTAAAGGATCAGGCGAACGTGCCGTTGAGGAATCCTCAAGCAATATTCACCTGCTCATAACTACGACAGCAGCTACCTCATCACAGTATTATCCCGGGGTGCCTTTTGAGGGAGGATTACACGACAAAGTCGAAGATCGAAAGGCGAAACCTATATCTAGTGAAAGGACGGGCGGGGATTCTTCAAGGGTAGGGACCGAAACGCAATTCGCAGTGAATGATATACTCTCGGCGATCTAGCATGGACGTCTCCGTCGATAGCGTGTGCCGCCCCCACCCGTCGCGGCCTGGTCTAGCCTCCGGCAATGATGGTTCTCGCCGTTGGGTGATAATTCCCGCTCAGAAAAGGTTGCATAGCCAAATGGGATTGTGCATTTGAACCCTTGCGATAGCCCTTCCTTGTTTCAGAGCTGCGAACACTGATGTCGTCATCAAAACAGAGTCGCACGAAGATCAGGAAATGCTCGAGGTTATAGAGAGAATGAAAGCCAGAACAAGTCGTTTAAAAGAGAGCAGATCACGATTCTCTCAATGGAGGAAAAGGTGTGGCATTTTTTGTTTGTATTTATGTGAATTTCACATACTCGCATTACTTCAGCCAATCCAAACGACTTCTGCTAAGATCACCAGAAAAAGCACAACGGAAATAATGCTCGTTAAAAACGGATTATTGTTGCTCTTCGAGCCTATCCAATTGATGTAATCAATTTTATATGTGATTTATTTATTTGTAATAATTTGTTATTATATCGTTATGGAGTGTTATTATCGAGTAAATACGTGTATTGATTGATTCATAATAAATGTTATCTTGATAGTATGTATGTATGTGGCTTCCTTCAAAAAGCGAGAAAGTGTTGGGTGCAGACCAAACACCAACCATGACGCCCCGGCCTTCCAACTAGGATCTGGTTAGGAAGTTGTCACGTGAAGAGTTGATTTCCTTGACTTTTTCTGATTTTTAAATGATAGTTGTAAAATAGTGCAATTGTAATATGAATGCCAGGTAATATTTCATTTTGCGGGAATATGATTTTTTGTTGTGAAGGTGTTCGTCTTTATGGTGCATGGTCTGCACCCGACACTTTCTCGCTTCCTGAAGGAGAGGGAGGATATGTTGAACGGAAGAAAGTGAGGAATAAGAAATGAATCGAATCTGGCGGGAACCTCACGAGTGAGGTCTTTCAGGACATGCCCAACTTTCTCGAACTGTTTTCCTGCAGTTGATGTGTTAAGTTCCTTTTTTGCTGAGCCGGCATTAGAAGTCTAAAGCAGGGGTGATTGAAAATGGTCCGTGTGTTCAATTCCATCGCAGTTAAATTTATGTTTCATTTGCGTTGTTGGTGTTCAAAATTGTGAGAAAACATAGCACAGGCAAAGAAAAAACCTATGTCAATAAATTTAACTAAGGCTATCAGCAACTGTTAATGCGTAGACTTTCTAAAAAAGGCTGACGTGAACCAAAGCTTAGGACGGGTTTCGCTTAGTGATTTTTTCGTCTTTTGCCGGTTTGCCGGAAAAATACATCTATAGGTTGCAAAAACCTGTTCGAGGAAAGCTTTTGGGATATTTCTGGAAGACACCTCCTGGAAGGGTTATCGTCCTTGCTTCTTCCTTGAGGACATGATCCTTTGAAAGAACGCTTCGACGTAATTTGAATTGCTATGAATGCTGTATCGGCTGCGGCCTTGCCTGAGACTTCACAGTTGGTAATTATGATAACACGGATAAGAAACGTTTTCTACTTGGTAATGCGTTATTCTTTTGTATTTTCAAGACACACATTGTAAGAAAATAACTGCCAGAGGTTCAAGATCCCATCACAATACAACTGAGACCAGAGTATTTGGCGCTCAAGTTCAATTGCGCAGGAAAATAGACCCATGACTGCCTCTGCGAGCCTTGGCAATAATGGAGTTCGCATCTCATCTCATAGCAGGTGGGTCATACACGTTGCAATTTTGTGAGAACCGCTGAACCAATCGGTTACTGACTGGTTTCGGGGACGCCAAGGGAATACCAGGACTGCAGCGCCTCAATATTCAACTTCTTCGCGAGATTCTGAACGAAATGGTGGGGTACCGAATGATGTATAAAAGCTCCTCGGGAGCTGCGTAGCCCACCAGCTTCCCTAACAATGAGACTGCTGGAGAAAGGATGTCGGATGCAGGGAGAATGAGTATCATCATAGCCATCTCGAGGCAGAAGGAAGACGCGATGATGTGCTCCAACTGGCAGAAACTGAGCTTTTGCTAAATGGGAAGAAGGCTAACTTCATGAGCTCAGAAGAGAGATCCGATTGCAGATAACCATGAAGAAGACGACTAGAGCACCTTTCGCTACCATAAGAGCGATCTAGCCGCTGACGGCATAGATCAGTGCGGTTCTCTGGATGAAATACAGGTCCTTTGCCATGGAAGATGCCCCAGAACGCTCGTAGGAAAGGTGCACCGGACAGCAGTAATGTGTGGTGCCGGCTCCTGAGCGAGAATCACGGAAGGCAGCTTCACTCTGCTGAAATGAGGATGCTGAGATGGGCCTGCGGCTGGACGCGACTGGACAGGGTTAGAAACGAGGATGTCAGAGCGGTCATGCAGACTGCCCCTGTCCAGCTGAAGGTGCGGGAAGCAGCGTCTGCGATGGTATGGGCATGTGCTAAGGAGGCCACAGGACCACCCGATAAGAAAGCGATGGACTTCGAAGTGCAAGGCAAGCGACCGCGAGGAGCCCCAAAGAAGAGGTGGAGGACGTGATAAAGGTCTAAAAGGACCTCACAGGTGTCAGGGCTACGGCAGAGGCGCCGCGGCTACTACCAAGTGACGACGGCTAAGAAGAACAGCGAACTCTGAAACTGGCCAGGATTTACGGTATGGAGGGAGGAAGTTTCGAGCGGAAGATGAATGATGACCGAGTTCCGGAAGGAGATATAAAGTACATGGACGCGGTAAGGCACGAATGGGAGCGTTATTGCGCCCGCTTAGAGGAACTTATCAAACACCGGAGATAATGGGTGATCAAAGTTATGCGCCTGCGTTCCTACTAAAGCCAGAAGGGCACAGAAAGGCTTCTTGAAACATGCGCTGACATGCAAATTACTGAAACTACACTACGCATTTCTTATCGTGTGTAACAATCAAGGATCAAAATAAAATCTGATATTTTTTAAGAAATTTTAGAATAGAATCTTTATCTGATCTGTTCAACATATCACAACTCTGCATGGACATATCACGATCTCTGCATATTATTTGTGTACAATCAGCTCCTTCATTTCCCTCTGTCGTTGCCTGAAATATCGATTTAACTAGTATGCGAATAGTGAACCTAAATAATTGCCATCTACAACAGTCACAAAATGCACTTCAAACAAGTTTATTCGAAGCAGTCGCCATAAAAATTGCCTACTTCCATCCAGTCCTCTGAGCAGGGTCAACCCTACGTTGGGACAAGTACCAACGGGGGGTCGTAGTTTGTTGAGTTTGTAGTGGGGGGTCGTACTTGTTTCGGTAGCACGAAATTACATGTGATGAGGTGAGAGCGCGCGGGAGAAAATTTGCCGTTTCAGCGTGTCTATATATACTCCTTAGAAAGTGTTGGAAGTGTTTTTCGGAACGTTTGTCAAAAAGTGGGTAAAGTGGAGGAAAATGAGGGAAAAGAAAGGAGAAATGGGAGGGAATTTTGCAGTTTCATGGTACTCTTCTCCCCGCTCGACGGTGTTCCTAGAGGGAAAGATGCGAAGAAAGGGTCGTATGAAATCTCTCGTGAAGGAGGTGGGGCGTAAAAAAATTTCAAAAAGTCCCAACGGTAAGGTTGACCCTGCTTCTGAGTTTCTTCTATAATCAGCCATTTGCTTAGCTCAGCCTCCACACGAGAGATATTTTGGAATGTCTCATTTCTAAGGGAGGCTTCCTTAATAAGAACAACGGTCGGGGAGGGGAGGTTTACCTAGAGGAGAGAAAGGCTGACCTCCTAAGGGTGCGGACGGGCAGCGATTTAGCATGGCCTTCCCCGTGGCACAGTTGCCGTGCTATGAGCACGGTACGCCCCTTCCCCCTACTCTCGCATAGCGTCTGAGTCTCTAGCCTGTTCAGCAAAGAGAGCGTTAGCGTTGAAGAGGGCAGCACCGATGAGAGTCGCATCAATGCGCAAATCAACGGGCAAGGAAGGGGTTTCATTTCTCGGGTTCTAGGCCATTTTCTCGGTTTTTCTTCTTTCGTATATCACTGACCATCTCTAACTTAATTTCTAATGAGCTGCTTTTCATCGTGAAACCCGGCATTAAGTCAACACAATTCGCCTTCGAAGTTTTACTTTTTGAGCGAAATAATTTTGGGGAAAGGAGTGTAGCGGATGCCAGGGTACCGCCTATCTGTTGTGATGCTCTGGTGGGAGGCTCGGATACTTGGGTACAGCGCCGTCGTATGCGACAAGGTATGGGTGAGGGGATACCGCCGAATAGATCATCCAATAAAAATGAGGTGGCCTGTATCGTCGAAATTACCACGAGTTTCCCAATTACAAAGCAGCGCCTGATTCAGAAATCAGGCCCATAGTTATATGACCAGAATATAATACCTTGAAGGAGCTGGATATGAAGAAAATTCACTTTTTATGGAATGGTTCAGCTCTTTAATTTCATGCCACTCCACGTTGGAATTATTCGTAAAAGGAACAAGAAGTACCTCGACGAATCTGGCATGACCACCTGCTTGAACGTCGGCAACAAGTCATCGAGTGA
>MU883468.1:0-15030 GCA_036418205.1 Ostertagia ostertagi | reverse complement strand
CAGCATTTGTGGCAGATGTCCGGCGGGAATTGAACGCGTAGCAGCCCTTTCGGTTTTTTTGAATTTTTAACGAAACAAATGCAATTGTTCTTTTCGTTCTTATCGTGGACGATGGGTCTCAAGCCAGTGATTTATGGGTGAAGATAGAATCATGATTTTTCCGCGAAGGATTCCTTTCAAAAACCACAAGAATTCCCACGCGTAGGTGTAGATACTCAAGTTTGAAAAAAGCCCTAGACAAGTGGTTAGGGTTGCTACATAAAAACCTGGTCATTTAGAACAGTTGAAACTTTGTACTTCTACATATGTAAGCTATTCCGCGAGATCTTTTACGAGCAAGGAGAGATACGGTCTGAAAATGAAAGATTGTCGAGAGCAGATCAATGGCTACCGTACCCTGTTGGCAGGTACGCTCAAATAAGGTAGAAGATTTTGACTCAGAATCGAATCGAAAAAGCATAAGAATTAAGCACTCAAAACTAGTCAATTCCTCTTTTGGGCGCACCATGCCTTCTACTTCCATTTGGAAAAGCAGAAGCATTTGAACGCTGGACTGTGGCCATAAGGAGGGGGTTTCCGAGATTCGATCCAGGACTGTGCACGTGTACGAGGTGCGACTTGCCCCTATACCACTTTAGCTCAGATTTGGTGAGATGAACTAATGGGGTGTTTCTTGGAAATCTTTCCTTCCCAAGATTTCCCAGTCACTATGGACGGAATGAGAGCATGGAAGGAGGGGCGGGGGAGGGGGAAGGAAGGGGTGAGGGATGAAGGACATAAACACGCTATATTTCCGGCCTCCCCAAGCGTTTAGTACTCTAACCCCGATTTGGAAAGAGCGGAAAGCAAGCAAAAGAAAAATGTGATTTTAAACGTTCTAGCGTTACGTGACTAGGAATGGAAAGCTGACACCAGTTGAAACTGCAAAAAACATTTGTAAAGTTCAAAGAACGAGCAAAACCTCGGCCATAAATGAAATTTGACTCACGAGAAAAACGTTGCCGAAGTGTACGCAGCGTGCGCCTGCAGCTACTTTTCTGAGTAACAATTGCTCAGGGTTTTTATGGAGCACCAACTTGTTGCAAGTGAAGAGGAACATCAGCTAAGAAGAGGAAGTAACGTTGAAGCTTGGCATGATCATTACGACGATTCACCACAGAACCCCCTACGCAGCGCATAAATAAATCAAAAGTAATCAGACATGGTGCTCCGACCGCTGCATAGCCTCTACGAGTCGAACTTCATCCACAGAGAAAACTTCTTCACTGTCACGCAAGCACTGGAACATTTGAAGAGGATTCCGACTTGTTTGTAGGCTTATCTTCAATTCCGGGGGGAAAACCCCAACTAGAATTCATTCTCGTTAAAAATTCTGAAAGATGAGAGAAACCAATGCTTGCCTGTGGAGCGGTATCAATTTTTATTCCCCTTAAATCAAAGGTACCACTATTCTCACCTGCTTTTGTGCCCTCAAATGCCTCGCAAGAAGGCAGAGTTACACATAGGTTTTTAGTATGATGTGCTGTTGTTCTGCTTTCATACGTCTGCCTTGTGAAGCGTTATGTAAATAAACAAACAAATGGTTAAACAAGTAAATTATGAGAAGACAACTCGCAACATTTTAGCACTTCAAATGGAATTAAATCCCATCAAGTACTATAGAAACAGGCATGATGGCGAGGACGGTGGTCAGGGTAGGAAGAAAAGGAGATTGGGCCGAGCCTCCTCAGTCTTGTGGTGGTTGGAGGGGGGGGAGTCGCATCGAGATCACCCGAAGAGAGGGTTGGAAAATCCTGAAAAGGTGCGAACATTCACGAGACCTGCACTGCGTACACACACCAGACAGATATTGGTTGCTGCCGCAATGTTTTCGAATCAAAATCTATTCATATTCCAAGTATAAAGCTGTTTTCACAAAAATATTCTCTCGATGAACTCTATGGGCGAAAGTGGCGTAGTGGCAAGTGGCGCTGTTTACCACGCGCGCGATCCGGGGATCAAGTTCTGGGGACTGTGCGTTGTCCCGGCCAACCAAGTTTCCATCCCTCCGAAATTGGTTAATTCGTACCAGACTTGTCTGGAAGAACAAAAACATGACTTGTACATCCGCTGACAATAAACCATCTCAGTCCGTCATGTACCATATACAACCCGCATTGCACTGCACGCGCTACGACTCGTCCGCTGACACATCTCGTGGGCGCTGCCTTCGCACTGCCGACGGGCCTCCTATCGGGTGTTCCCTGTCATCACTACTGACAGATGTACGGCGGGAGTTCTAACCAGGGTCAACCGTTCGTTCGCACTATTCGAACAGGAGTCCATGCGATTTCGGAACGGGCGTCGTCAGCGGTTATGCGAACAGGCTATCTTGTGGGAACGGAGGTTGTTAAGTTCGTTGAATAGTTTTTTTTTCGGGGTTTTTTTTTGCGAATTTACCCTCCGTGCTCGTAGTTGTCCCTATTGCTACTGTTTTTATTGGTTCCCCCTTTCCCCGCCTCGCCTCGCGATTTTGGAGATTTGTTGCGGTAGTGGAGGAGTTGGTGGTGTCGACTGGTTCCAGAATTCAAATGGCGAGGAACCATGTTGGTAGGGTGAAAGTCGGAGATAGGGGAAGGGAGGGTCGCATTGCCGGCAGCCTTCTAAGATTATGATGGTAGGAATCGCATCGAGCCCGCTAATATGGGGGAGGGTCGCAACTTGTTGAAAAAGTCAGTGAAGTAGAGCGCTTGTTCGACGGAGTTTCTAACGCGTAACAGTCCTTCCAATCTTTCGAATTGTTTACGGAAACAAACACAATTTTTTGTTCTTTCAGTTACCGTGGATAATGGGTCTCAAGCCTATGATTTATGGGTGAAAAGTAAGCATGATTACTTTTTACTGGCAAATTTCAAATGCAGCAGTTTTACTTTTTTCCTTCGTTCATGTGGTGGTTTCTTTCCCATTCGCGTTAAGGTCGACCAAGTTTTTTTTTGTAGGAGCTACAGTCTGCTGTATCCGGAATAGCCACCTACGTCTGCATCTTGTAAACAAACAAATAAATAAATAAATTTCTCCTCCAAAAAGAAGATGACATGAAAAGGGCTGCGAAACAAAATTCTCATCATCTTCAGGAGGAAGGCAAAAATCTTAGCGAACAAGGCTCTTTGTGCCAGCATTGTGTACTAGAGTGCTGAACTACCTTTACGTCTTTCTGGGCTGAGGTAGCACTTAAAGGAGCAGAGTAAGGAAAGCTAGTTGCCTAGAACTATTCTATTTTAGGATGGGGGCTTTTTTCACGGGTTCCGGCAATTTCGCCTTGAATTCCCGACGGAAGTAGTACTTCAATGTTTGCATTGAAAAAGTTCGCCTAGAAAGGGCATACTATAAATTGACGTGTTGAGGGTGAATGAATGCAAGATCCCCTTTCATGCTAAGCGCTCTTTGTTAAAGCAACAATTCCAGGACGAATTTGCGGGGTAAATACCGTTGATAATGTAGTTATAGGCGACAATTTGACCGATAGTGAAGAAAAAACCAAAAAAAACGCCGAACAGGGCTTTAAACAGGGACTCCCCCTCTGCCGCTTAGCGATGAGGAAGACGCGTGTTGGACGAGTTGTCCTGAACTGCCCGCAGTAAATGCGCTCCAATTGCAATTGCTGGCAAATAGCCAGCAATGCTGGCTACTTGCCAGCTAATTGCAATTGGGGCGCAATAATGAAATCGTTTCATGTTTTGAAGGTAGAAGGTAGAAGGAAAAAATGTAGAAATCCAGCGTAGTCGGCATCACCACATTGATTGCTTTAAAGGACCGAGTTCAAATACTCCCTGTGGTCCCAAAACGAGCACGAATGCCTCCGCAGCCAATCACGGCTGGCAAGTGGGCGGTCCCGAAGAATTTCCAACCACACCCATCTTTGAGGAGTTTAACGCCCTTTTTAGGCTTTTCCCAGGTGAGTTTTCTTTATAACTACACTTCATATGTTCTCCAATAGGGCCTGTGCATCCTTTAGTGCCATTAGTATTGAAAGAAGCAGACCCTGCTGGGACTGTTGCTTTAATTCGCAGATAATGGTATCGGGAAAGAGAGAGACTAAGCGGTTTTTATGGATTCCGTTTACCCAACTCGATGGTGAAGAGGTAGCTATCCCGAGCAGGTGAAGCGAGTTTTATTCATTTCCTTGAAAGGAAAGGCCGACCCTGTGATCTTGTTCGTTTCAAGACCAAGGTCGGGATTTTGTATGCGCTTGCAAGTGGCAAGTGGAGATGTGATGTGTAACGCTAGTAGTAAAAAAACGGAAAGAAACCGTCGATAAGACGAAAATAAAATTCCCGCCTCTACTAGCGGCGAGGTGGAATAGAACATATTTGTGGGCGGAGTCAATGGTGTTGGGCGGGGCCGATGCTACATTCAAGGATGTGAGTGCCTCGGCTTTGTTCAATCATCCCGAACGTGTGCTTCTCCACTCCGCACCACTGCATTTTCTAACTAAAGGCTCAGGCAACAGAAATTCCAGGTCTCGCCTTTAAACCATTCAACTTGTTCATCTTTTGGGTTGAAATTGTCAGCGCTTGTAAAAGAGCTATATTAAGTTAACGAAATGGCACGTCGAGAAGGACTGAAAAGGAAGTGAATCCAACGCTCATTTGAGGAAGCATGTATTGGTAAAGCACTCGACAGTGGTCAGTCGCGCTCGACGAACAGCCAAATGCGATCCAGAAGATGTGAAGCTTCAAGAAGAGTTCTGAGAAGGCCGAGGGAACGTGAAATGTGAAATTTTAGAATCTTACGGGAATTCTGACGAATCCATGAGATTTTGGTTTATTCATGGGAACCCAAGGCCATCTTAGCTCTCATAGAAAGGAACCGGGGTAGGTCTTTATCCCGCGACGTGGAGAGGCGTTATGAAGCCATTGGCCTCACATCCACGTAGTTCACCCCCTATTAGTAGACGGGTACGAGCTCTGCTCTCTACCCCCAACTTTGCTTTGATGGAATCTTCAATTTTAAGACAAATGAGAAAAGTCGGGCAGACAAAGCCGTGGGCGCACTTGGCCATCCATCAGTGCATAAAACCATCGCTCTTCTTCTTTTGTAAGAGCGTAAGCGATCCTTCGCCCAATCCCTCCTAAAAAGAAGTTCCTTGGCGTACCATCGGCCATATAATATATCCTTTAGTATTTGCATTGTTTTACGACAGAAATGCATATAAAATGAAGGGTAACGGCAATCGGCTTTCAACCAGAACTTCTTTGGCATGCGTCACGCATTCTTTCCCCAATAGGAATCGTAGTGGCATTTTCTTTCGTCCTTAGCAACACTTTTCCTGAAAGCAAGGATTCAAGAGGAAGGTGGAAGGTATGAAGAAGGAGGACTTAACATCTAACGGCAGGACAGGCGGGCCTCCTGAGCAGTGCACTTGGCGACACGCGTTTGTTATGCGAAGATTGTCCCGGCTATCCAGAATGGTGTACCGGCGCGGTACCGTACGGCCCCTCTCGGGGTTAGCCGATAAATAACCACATTTCGGACACCTTGCCACTGCAACTCCGAAAAGCGAGACGCGCATTTCCTTCCGGGGTTAAAAGTTTTGTCCATAACCCTAATTCTTGAGATAGCTTGTGCTCCATTTATGTACTGCGAAGACCCCATTCCACCTTGAAGGCAAGAATCAGGATTACATTGAAGGGTTTATTCCACTCAAATGTGAAAGTAGGGATGAGAGGTGGACCGCCGAATGGAGAAAAAAGGAAAGAAAATCCTGACATGCACAGGAAATACGAGCATTTTGCTCAATGCTGTGGAGAAGTTCAAAAGACAGGAGGGAGATGAGAGATAATGTGAGCGCAGAGGGGTAGAGAATTCCGAGAAGAGAGAGCATAGCAGATCAACGCAGCGACGCAGACAAGATATCGATCGGTGGGCGGACCATGTTATGTTTGGTGGAGTCTGTTAGAAGTTCATGGCGCCTAGGGTCCTGGTGACGTTTCGATGTAGAAAGGTGGCGCTAACTTTGCACTTGCGTGCCCAGCACTTCTAGCCATGGTAAGGGCTTCATAAGCCTGAGCCTGCTGTAATTCATCTTTCCATGGTCATGCTTGCCGCCATAGTTTATGCTAGCACTTGTAACGTGATGAACCGGTTAGCCCGATTAAAACCAATCAAAAAAAAAAGTTAGAAGTAGTGCATGAGGAGCAGTTATCGATGAGATGAAAGAGAAAAGAGAATAGGGAGAGGCATGTTAACGCCGGAGCAAGTTAACGCCATTCACAATCCCTTAGGAATATACCGGACCTTAGACGAGAGGGCCGCTGAAGGTGCTTGGAATTCAGAAAGAATGTGGAGTAGCTGGTTGAAATAGTGTGACAGCAGGGTAACCGTCCGTGTGGACAAAGTCCAACGCTACGAGAGAGTTAATGCCAATGAGTGAAACGTATGCCACGGGACAAGGAACGACGTAAGCAAACCAGCCCTTTTGGCACATCGGCTGGGACCGTATGCTGAATGTTGGGGAGGGGATGGGGTCCCCAACGGTCGACGGTTTACTTCAACTCGGTTGGTACGATAGGAGAGTACTGACGCAAGTGGTGCAGCTGGTCCAGCAGCTCCGCCAGAAGGCTGGTTTGCTCACCCCAGGACTAAGCCTTGGAGAGGGGACGGACCCGTCCTCTCTTTAAGGCTTAGTTCTAAGGTAAGCGCCAAATTGTGGCGGTTCTAAGGACCGCGTTGAAGTTGTCCGTCCACCGTCGGGGACACCATCCCCTCCCCAACATTCAGCATACGGTCCCAGCCGATGTGCCAAAAGGGCTGGTTTGCTTACGTCAGGAACGAAGCTGGCCGCGCTAGCGATAGGAAATGCGCGGCGCGAGAGAGCGTGCATACGGTCCAACGTGTCGCTCAATATCGGTAACGTACACGGTGACCCGGGGTGACAGAGGAAAAAACAGACAACACCAGAACAGGAGGATCTTACCACTTTTAATATGATCTATTGTTGGGCTTTACGGGACCTATCAGGACCCTAACGACAATAATAGAAGCAAAAAAAAATCCAGTGACCACATAAGCACGAAATATCCCATAAAACAAGATTGAGAATGCCATTCCGTCGGAAATTTTTCAAGCGAATATGCAAATCTCTGAAAAAATTCTGCTGCCTCTTGTGATATTCAAATGTTCCACCAATCTTTCACAATATGCCGTGCATACACCTTCCCTTCAAAATCGTAGCGGTATTCAAACCTGTCTAACTGGCCTCATGAAAACTTCCAAATAACAGAGATAAACGATAACTGATCAGAGAACACTCGTTTGACAAATTGGGATAAGCGCTTCGAATAAAGAGCGGCGCAATCCGACACCACTATGTACGTCACATAGGGCTATTTGCATGTCATTCCTCTTTACATACTAATGAGGAAAAATCCTTCCGGACCCAAAAAGCACGTTCAGCCTAACAACCAAATCCTCAAAGGATTTCGAAAGTACAAATTGAACAGGAAAAAGACAATGGGTGGGCTCGGTAAGGCACGTTCCACAAGGATTGTTCACGATTGGAGAGAGCACCTCGATATCCTTCCGAATGTCGTTCAGTTAACCGCTTCTACCGTCTATACCCATTAGCGCCAGTGAAGGTTTGGTATTTCCGCCCAGAAGGATAGTTGTTTGGCGGTTTGGCGGTGCGCTGCGCGCAAGCGCGCCTCAATTGTGTCCGCAGAGGTTGATTTCCGGAACTCGAAACTGAGAAGCAAACAAGGTTACAGCGCTAACTCGCGAGAAGGGGTTTTTGGCGAATAATCACACTGGCTGCCCTCCTATATGGAGGTATATCCAACCCCTCCGGCTCCATGACGTTTATGCAACTAGGGGTGATAACGTGATCAGAGGTCGGACTCAAGTAAGGTGCTGACGCGCTTGCGCGTCATAATGTGCAACACGATTTCAGATGTGCGACGCGCATGCGCGTTGGCCTGTCGACAATGTGCTGAAAATGAGCGGAGATGGTTTGGCAACTAGTATTGCTTTACAGTGTGCCACCCGCAGATGCCAACTCCCTGACAGATTATTACTCAGTAGCACAACAGGGACTTCGAATCCCCAGAAATAGCTTATTTGCCATCATTTTCGTGTGAGGTGTTAGGGATTGAACCCCTGAATTATGGATACATTTGCTGCCCTTTCTTTGCTCCCCCTCCACACCACACAGTCTACTGTGAAGGTTCAAATCTGGTTGAAAAAGCCGATTGCGAGAGAACGCCAAATGCGTGGCGCAACTTTAACCGATGAATTAATTATCCTTCTTGTTTTTAATGTGTATCACCTATCTTGATGAAAAAATGACATATACGCATATTATAAGATCAATAAAAGAGCTTTTAAAAAAATGACTGATCAGAACAGAAATCCGAAGATGTTCAACATATACTCTTCAAAGCAAAGTTATCGAGCTGATGGTCATTTACCGTAATCGGTACACGTAGACAAGAAGTTGTTAGAGGGAAAGTAGCGGGAGTGCGAACGCTTCCGTAGCCGACAAATTGGGTAAACCTACGGATTTAGCAGCATGAACCCCACGGGACTACACGTCCAATATGTTGGCTATGGAGGTGCTGGTAAGTGCAAACCACTAAAGTATAGAGAATTTCCTAATGCATGCGTTTTCCATGGGGAAATACTGCATTCGCTTGCAAACGGCTCTACAACTAGCCCATCGAGTAGCGGTAATTTCAAGTGCTTGGCGTGTGATACAACGCTGTGCCCTTGCTGCCCTCTGAAACGCTTGTTGCGTTCCAGACGCTCTCGACTGCAGACACACACCAGAATGACGACGTCTCCAAGGTAACTTGCATAAACTAGCGGATTCGTACTGAAGCCGGCAAATGTGAAATGATAAATGAAGTTTGTAGTTAGAATAAAACTGCACCTGGCTAATCAGAACCTTGGCAGAAAACATCTACATTTCGTAGAGGCCGTCGTCACTTGTGTTGTGTGGTCTGCACTCAACGCGCATCAGGTTTTCGGAAACAGGGTACATACATTCTCTTGAGGGAGTTGCTAAATTTTACCTAGACTCGTAGACACCTGCACACATGACACTCGTCCCGCCCTTTACATCCTCCATCCCTCCTTTGTATTTCTCTTCCAGTGTTTCAAATTGAGCTCATCTATTTCTAGATGGGGCTTTGAGCTCCAAAGTATGGCCCTACATTCGCCACTTTGGTGATCAACCATATAAGGGCCATCGCAACCGAGCAGTAGAAAAAATTGAATGGTGCGACTCTTTAGGTAGACGGATTAGGCATCAGAAATTAAGTCCTTGTATTGAAATGGAAACTAAGTGCATGGCTCACCCAAAATGCTTGGTCAACGTTTTACGAGGAGAAAAAGCTGGAGAAAGAAGAACGAGAAAATGTAGTGTGTAGTGTTTCGAGCTACGAATAACCTAGGAAATTGATTAACAATGCGAGGACTTTCTGAAAAATTAAAGGCATATCTTGAAAATATTTCTCTGAAACATTCCCTCTCGTCTATGCCACTTTAACAATTCAGACGCTATGCCAAGGAGGCAATGGATGCAAACTGTATAAATACGCACCCAATGTATCAATGAGCGCCCACCCTGAAGCATGTCCCTGTCTGCGTCTCTCTAGCCCCTATGCTCTTTCGCTACAGTGAAATAATTATCAGGCCCAGTCCACCGCTGAGAAATGAAGGTTTTTTTTCGGCGTTCTCGATGAATTTTGAATTTGAAAATTGAATTTGAATGAAAAAAACTGAAAAAAAATTGAAAAATTGAGTCGACGATGTTTACCTATCGCGTACGAAAAGTATTTGTTCTCCAAGAAAAATTTAGCCCTTCCAAGAGTCAAAGTTCGAGATGGCAGCGACGGATGATGATGTAGAGCGTGATGTCCAAGGCTTTGGATGGCAGGTGGTAACTTACAAGTGATTTGTGTCCGACCATCGCCAAAATTTACAGCTGCTGTTGCTTTTATTGCGGCTCTTGCGGTTAGGGGGGGGGGTGGACATTCAAGTGAGTGAGCCACTCACAGTACCTGAGACTAAGCTCTAGGAGACCTTGTCAGCAGTTTTTGTTCTCTCGTACATTTCTCCCGTTTCCTGGGCTTAGGCCTAGTATCACCTACCGGCGGTTTTGAATGCCCTGCTTTGAATACCCCCATGACCCTCAAAGACCTGAATGCTCTTCACTTGAAATGTGTCCGACCCAATTTTTTTTTGAATTTTCAATGATTTCAAAAGACAAAAGTTCAGAATCTGGCTGGGCAAACCTGATGGTCCTTATGGTCCTTCACATATGGAGAATGTGAATTTTGCAGTGAAAACGCAGCTTTCGTTGCTAGGAGGAGACATTACAGGACGAGTGTCACAGTGGCATCTCCATGACTTCAGTGCGCTCCGACTTGGCGTCAGGTACTCCCATTACTTTTGACATATGGTTCAAGTTCAAGGTCAAAAGTGAAAGACTGACATGAACAAGAAAGCGCATCAGTTGTTACTTTAAACATAATAATGTCCATTGTTCCCTGCCGTTGTAGTAATGGAAATACCTGACTTTGAAAAGATCACGATGAAAAGATGAAGCAATCAACTGAAGTTGAAGGGAAGCCTCGGGATGAAACTGGTGCTAACAAGGGGGGTCTTTCAAGGCGTTTCGACGCGTGCCGCGCTTTTCGGAAGTTTCTTGCATATTGTAGGGACGCATGTATGGACCACAAAACCATGTTTCGTTTTCGCTGAACGGTTTTAGTAGTATCAAAAAAGTGGTGAATGATACCCTTGATGGTTCGATCCCCCGCGGCGACTAAATTTTGCAATTTTTGGCGGGTGTAAAGTTGGCGGCACTTGATGGCTTCAAAATGGTCCTGACGATAAATGACCTTGATTTTGACATTAGTGCGATTTGGCACCAATTCATAGGCGCCCAACCCAAATGCAGAATTTAGTCGCCTACGGATCGATCGAACCATTAACAGTACCTTATGCTCTTTTGGTACTGCTGAAACCGTTCAGCGAAAATAAAACATGTTTGATTTCTCTTCCTACATGCTTCCCTACAATATGCAAGAAACCGGTTTGAAAAAGCGTGGCTTGCCCTCAAAGACCTCCCTGTTAGCAGCGCCTTCTGTAGCTATTACATTATTATTAATTGCTTTATTATTACTATTTATTGCTAATTAATAAGCCGACCTGTGAACGATATGAAGTTGGAGAGAAAGCAAAGTGGAAAGGAAGGAAAGAAAGAGAATCTTTGGGAACGCTGAAATTAAGGCCTTAACCTTCAATAAGGTCGGATGTGGTACGATGGCGAGACAGGGCGGTCAAAGAAGACAAAATACGCGAGAGAGCACGTCGTTTGAGAGAGCACGCTGATCTCTACATCAATGCACGCTGATCTCACCACCTCTCGCGGTGGGTGGGAAGCGTTGGAACGGGAGTCGATGGTTGCGGGCCCGTAAGGATTAGCGCCCTAACCGCGCAATTTTTGCGACGAAGCTGGAGTGATCTAATAATGACGAACCATACAATTAGATCTCGCGGTCTTCTTCATACCAGTCGGGCCAATACCGGGGTTTGCCTTTAAGATCTGATATAAAGTTGGCCACTTACCGGTGCTTCTAAATTTAAAAAGAGTCCATAAGCGGCCGGTGCAACTACTGGCTTGTGGCTGAGTCAAAGATCCGGACTGGGTTACGGAGATGGGCCATTTCGACTGCTATGTTGTTCCGATGGCCTTGAACTTCTGAAAGGTAGCGCTCTGTTCGGTCGGGTTGTCATAATTTGGCTCAATGGTTTTAGGCTCTGATAAGGCGATAATACCAAAACATTAGCCGATAAAAGATTTTAAATATCTTAGGGGTGGAGTTATAAGCAGAGAAATATAAGAGGGCAATCCAAAGTTCATCAAAAAATTTTTATGAGATGTGGTACCTTCTGCTTTCGAAAAACAGATGCACGTCGAGTGCAGACCACACACCATAAGTGCCGACGGCCTCCAGAAATGTAAATGTCTTTGCTGCAATGAAATGACTAGCCGGTTGCAGTTGTATTCTATCAGTTGTCACTAATTACAGCTATTATTTACCAAAAATCAGCTATCACTACGAACCACTAGAATTTATTGAAGCCATCGTCATTTGTGGTGTAAGGTCTGCACTCGACGCGCATCATGGTAAGCGGAAAACAGAGGGTATACGTTACCTTCATAATCATAGTGGTGGCGGAAGTCATATTCCCATTTTTATCTCGAGTGGAAACCACTGTTGGAAAGGCGAAACGAAACAAACTAACTTTTCTCATTATGTATACTTTTCTTACATTAAAGTGAGGAGCCTGATTTAGAATTTCTTGCTCTGAACAACAATAACATTGCAGGGGACGCCAATGCATTAAATCGAAACTTTCGGTTCTTCTCAAACGTTGCGGCCAATTAAGAGGTCGGCAGAGATAACCAGGCCTGGAAAAGATGAAGGGATGAGGGATCTGATCTGGGATTTTACTGAAGGCGCCATTCGCCAATACCCCTCCCTCACCTATTCTTTAAGTAATATTTTGAATTTTCCACTTAATGTTAGCATATATTTAAATGCGGCCATGAACCCCCCTGTCCCACAAATAATTTTTACCCCTGTCGAGAAACCGATTAGAATCACAGGCGCTGCATTGTGAATCCTAGCAAACCTCTGAGCAAATCTTAGAAATTTGTTCCGTCACCATTGTGTGGCAGTTGATGACTTTCCTGTACCCAATCTGCGTCTGATGGTCATAAAAGGTTAGCCCCGTTGTGACGAAGAGTTAAGTGAGACACGTTCAGGGATGGCCAATCCAATGACCATTTCCATTTCGCTTTGAAACGATTGCCCTTCGTATTTCACATTTATGATGTCATTTGGCAATGGTTAAGTGCTCATCCGTCACATCGGAAGAGGTTTTTTCCAGAACTCAAAATCACTCCGACAAATCACTTTGAATGAGCCCGAAGCTTTGAAGGGAACCACGGCAAATGTCTGCAAAATCCTCGTTTACATTTGTTTGCCTCGAAATCGTCTGATAGACGGATGAGATTTTGGCAAAGTGCGACAAAAAAATCAAAGGGGCAAAAACAAAAGGTCATAGTTCGTTGATCAACCCCTGTGGAATGCTGTAAATAGCGGCCATCAATTCGAACTTGAAGGAGGCTCCAGGATTGTTCGAAGAAGCATCTGCAAAAAGTCGTAGCAGTCAGTAGAGCGGGAAAGGTCGGTAACCCTGACACAGCCAACTACTGCAACTCCTGCGTTTAAAAGGAGCTTTGATAAAGAGACCGCCGAAAACTGACACAAGCACCTCGAGCGTTTTGAAAATGGCACCTCTACAACATCCATCCACATCCTCCGAAAGAATGCGCGGCAAAGATAGTTACGACGGGGCCAAGTAGCCCATGTTACTCTAGAAAAATGAACACTATACATTAATTAGAGAGAGTCCACTTACAAGGAAAGTTCTTAGGTCGTCATGACTATTCAAAAAGAGATTTATACCGCTAGATGTGCCTTTGAATGCTGATCTCAAATCTACCTTCCAAATCTGCTAAACGATTTTCTGAAGGGAGTTATGAAGCAAAACAGCGCAACGGCAGTGGTCGGGATTTGCAGTCAAAACGTCGTAGGATCGGCCCCTGATCGCGTCTACTGTTTTGCCTTCTTCAGTAGTACAGCTAAAAGGCTTTAAATAGCCTATTCAGCCTAATTCCTGAAGAACGCAAGACAGTAAACGCGATCAGGGGCCGATCCTACGACGTTTTGACTGCAAATCCCGACCACTGCCGTTGCGCTGTTTTGCTTCATAACTCCATTCAGAGAATCGTTTAGCAGATTTGGAAGGTAGATTTGGCCATGGCGACCTGCGAGCCTTTCTTTGTTCCGAGTCGTTAAGACCTAGCCGCTGTTTTCAGCTTCAGCGACTTAACTAATATAGCTAGGTAGTGAAATCGCACCTTCGGCATTTGCGAGTGGCAGCACAAAGGGAAAGGGGCTGGTGAGGGTCAACGCGAGAACATGCGACAGCTGCTGTAATGATCCAGAGGCCTTCCACCACCAGCCTGGAAGGGTTTCCTTCATTAAATAGTCATGACCAACCGCAGCGGTCGTGATAATCTTACTTAGACTTAGTTCCTCCCGTGCTGTTGAGCACATCGGGCGACGAATTCTTTCCATTGCTGACGATTTTGCGCAAGTATTTCACATTCATCCCTAGAAACATCCATGGTCTTTAGGTCATTATCGAATGTTCGTCTCCACGTGTTTCTGGGACGGCCCCTTGCTCTTTTGGCTCCTGGAGGGAACCCAGTACATGGCCCTTCGTGGAATACGGTGTTGTGGCATACGTAGGATATGTCCAGCCAGTCGGAGTCTGCGCCGTGCCACAAGCACGTGGAGGCTGTTTATACCTTGAGCGGGTTAGGACACATCCTGGATAGTAATGTAGTCCGTATGCTGCATTTTCTTAATTCGGTATACCTACCGGTGTGTATCTGCCGTAAGAGTCTACCGGGGTGCAATAGCAACCCATCAGGGGTCTAAAACAGCGCAGGTGATAAATGCTGTTCCCCTTCACTGTGCTCGTCGCTGCCGCTTCGGATTAGACCTTCCCCACAGACTGAGAACGGATACAATTGGTTGTGGGACCTGAAACTTGACTTTCTAGAACAAAAGCCATGTTCTGACAATGGAGAAGCGCCAATGAACCCATGCATCTTGAGGTGAGGATTCCACATCTACGCGTTATGGCCAAGCTTCTTTGGCAACAGTCGACTACGTCGAACAGAGCACTGCATTGAGAAGTAGCGTGTACAACAGCAGATGAATTTTTGCAGACTTAAGTCAAGCTGTATATCGTGATAATCACCCAGCAAATAAACTTCCCGACTATGATAGGTAAACCCTTTAACCAGGATACAGTACTGTGTATTCGAACTGTTAGTGTATTGAACTATCTAAAAGGGAGAATGGGAGCAGTACTAGTGATTCAGAAGTGCTCCAGAAAAAAGCT
>MU883467.1:0-10357 GCA_036418205.1 Ostertagia ostertagi | reverse complement strand
GTTTTCTGCCAATGAAATGATTAGCCTGTTGCAGTTGTATTCTATCAGTTGTCACTAATTACAACACATTAACAACTATCAGCCATCACTACGAATCACTACACACTTAAGATTTAATTAGTAGGCCGTCGTCACTTGTTGTGTGTGGTCTGCACTCGACGCGCTTCTAGTTCTCTGAAACATAGGTTGTGTACTCTGCAAATCAGCTATTTGCGAAAACTGTTTTTCAAGCAAGTTCCATGGTGCTTCTTCCAGTCAAGCTTTTCTACACAGGTTGATTGAACTCCTCAATACTGACTGCCGAGATACCTTGGAAATTACTGAAAAATTAGCAGTTGTGCGAAATTGTTGAGAAATTTGAAAATGGGAAGGAATTTTTTGGATTCATTATCAATTTCGACAGTTTATTGACTAGGAATTTTGAAGCAATTAGATCTACTCATTTCGCTCATGTCATAATTACTGGTAAGTAATGTTGCACAGGTTGCGTTCACTGCAGTGGGCGGGGTTAGCGAAATGGGCGGTGTCGTGGCTCGCAAAGTGAGGCTTTCCACTTCCCCTGGCTCACTTTTTTCGAATTTTTAAACTTGAAAATTTAGCACAAAAGTGAGTGAAAGTGGGCACAAGTCCATCCTACATAGTTCTGAAGAATTTCCGCTTTCACTGCCACATTCAGGTATTCTTTAAAAATTGCAACGAATGGCGAGCGTCGCCGGGAATGTCGTTGTTCGTTTCGCCAATGCATGTGCGTGTGTACGAACGGAAAAACGAGAATCATTTGTAGCTGGACGGGAGAGAGGGACGGGCTGCCTCAATCAAAGATCGATAACGTGGAGCGTGAGGGGTGTTAGTGCATGTGTCGCCGACAGAGCTCAATCGCTACTTCGACGCTGCAGCCAGTCCCAGTCTGCCAATGTGTTTTCCCACGGGGATACTGTTTCCAGGCCAGCTCACACTTCACTTCACGTTTCGAAAAAATAATTTTCCTGTCATCTGTTCTATCCCGATCTATACAAAGCCAATATCTATTAGGATTATTCCCTTTTCTGAATTCATTAAACTCTAAAAATTCTTCTTAATTTAGGCGTCAACCTCCAGAATAAAATTAGCTAGCTCAGTTTGATTAAACATTCAATTTTTACCGTCCACATGCTTTTCACACAAATCTAAGTTTTCTTTTGCGTTAAAAATTCAGCTCAAATTAGGCGAAACGCTAACGTGCTAAGAACTGCGGCAGAGACTCCAGTCACCTGCGGGACGCGAGCAAAACTAGCTTTTGGATGACTTTTATCCGTGATGTGACCTATTTATTTATTTGTTTATTTATTGTGCACGCAAAAGCGCGCTACAACTACTCAACAGTAAACCCAAATCAAAAGATCGAGTTGAAAAAAAAAAACAAAAAAATAAATTAAAAATTAAAAATCAAATTGAGCAACATTTTACACTCAAGTAGGAAGTTCTCAGTTACTAGTAATTAGAAGTTGGTGACAACCGTTATAAAGGCGAGTAAATCAACGACTTTTAATTCATGAACGTTCACCCTATGCATTACTCGTGTTTACCTTTCTTTCTGGGAAAATTCCTAAGCAGTGAGTGTCATAAAAACCGAAATCTACGTAGTGCCGTGTTGGTGTTCGTGCGTGGGCCCATCCTGATGGCTGGACCGTGTGCTGGCAAAGCTCACTCTACATATCAGGGCTTCAAAAAGTTTTCCACAGGGCAGCCAAATTCTAGTCTTCTCTCTTCCAGTAGAACCCTCACATGCTGCGATAGATATCCATTTATATAGTATTTTTTTTAAAAATTTTAGATGGTTTCTTCTGTAGCTTCTATCCCGTGCCCCAAGTTCTCTCACCGTCACTTAAGTGAATAAATAAATAACTGACTGCAATAAAAAAATTTATAGCAAATCTCTTCTGCCTGAGACGGGGAGTTATGGCGAAAGTTAATGATTCAGTGGCAGCCATCCCCCTTCATTTGCGGTCTTCTCAAAGGCTTGAACGGCGGCTCGCAGCTTGAGCACGATGCCCTTATATCAACTAATGTAAGAAAGATACTTTTCGAGACCCGGCGGTACGCACCGAGTCCAAGTTACGACATATCTCACTCAGGAAACCACAGTGAACGTCACAGATTTGGAATACAAATCGAAACTGGAGACCTTCGCCTTAAGATTTGCTTCTGATAGCTATGTACGCATGTGGAATAGTAGCACGTGGTTTGATAAAAAACTTATTGCATTATAATAAAAAATATATACAAGATCCGTAAACATAATATACTATATATATTTCGAGAATAAAACCCCATGACAAATCATTCATTTTTTTTTGATTTTTTTTTTTCATTTTTTTTATTCATAATATTCTATGTTCGGTCTTTAAAACTTGGGCATGCTGGAAATATCGAAATAAAGTTCCATCGTAACAACCTGTACAGCAAAACAACACAAGCAATAATGAAAGGTTTTTCAAAAATGAAATATTTATGTATATTTATGCGCCCCACAGTTCTATATTGACATAGTAATTTGTTAGCCTTCAATAGCAGAAAATTGGAAGTGTAGAACCATTCCTTCGAATCACATGGTTACTTCTTGACTATGTTTTGCGTGTCTGAAGTTAGATGGCGTGATTTCGATGAAAGCGGCAGCGACGAATTTGTCCATCAGAGATGTCACACCGTTGAATTTCTGTTTACCTCATCAGCCATCAGACAAGCGAAGAGACATCGCTGACTGAGCTCATCGTCACTTTTTTGTTAGTATTCTTAGGCATGCTAATTCCATGAATATTCCACTGAAATTAGTTCTACGTTGCAAACTACGAAAGAAAAAGAATTGAGTTATTCATTGATCAATCCTTTTTTAGAATGCACTAGGCATTCCACTTCTTATCAGAAACGTGATGATATTTGAATGCAATTGGGCTATGCAATGATTTGGAGAGACCAGTCGACGTGAAATTATGTGTTTTAGGCGCTAACGCAAGATAAGGGCACCCTCTAGGGTTGAGCCTTGAAGGGCGTAGTCCTGTTTCGAAAAAGAGGAGATGTTTCACGTGATTCAATGCATTGCCAATAAAATGCTCCTGCATCTTCCGATAACTCCTGTTTTTGTGCTCGCAAACGTGACTGGTACCATTTCACGACCCCGAATGGATGGAAGATTAAACGGCTTGGGCAAGATTCGATCCGGGGTTTGACACAAGGACCGTGCGCGTGGTAATTGGCGACATTTCATGTTAGCTGGTAAGTGGCGACGTTTCATGTAAATTGATAAAGGAAAAGGTGGACATGAGTGGTCGAAGTTGAGCACTCACCTGAGTTGTGCCACGCCTTCGTCACTACTTAGTGCTGTTGACCCATTTGATTCCATATTCAAGCGCTGTCACAGCTCACACAAGTCGGTCAATGTTTGGTAGTCCAGTTTTTCCGGGCACCTATTAATTTTGGCTAGAAATGTGAAATGCATAGTCTACTCATGGTAATAGTCTTTCAGAGGGCCACGTAAACACGCTGTGGCCATTCTGACGACAGAACTGCCTTTTAGGGTAAATACTAGCTATCCCTCCTACCAACAGCTATAATTTTCTAGAAAATTTCCTAGGAAGTAAGAATTTATTGTAGGCGCATAAAAAGGCGGTGCGTGGAGCCGTGCCAGCCAAAGGACAATCAACTAAGAGACGCAGATCGAACACTTTTCCACATCTCACGTGCTCAAAACTTTTTCGCTCTTCTCTTTGCAAAATGAAGCAACTTTGCCCATTGCCAAGGGATAGGCTTGCGTGAACAACACTATAGCGCTCTTTATAGCGCGTATTCTGACCTGGACGAAATCCTGTTGGACATTGGTTTCGCCTTGTTGGAACTCTGGATCATAAGAGAGGATGTCCGAGTTTAAAAACGCCTTGAAAAATCTCAGGTAGATACAAAGATAATGGGGGAGCCCTCAAAAAGCTTAAAGGCAAGAATCGGGATTGAATTTATGGGATGATTCCACTCGCGGGGGGGGGGCGGGGCGGCGCGGGGGGCGGGGGGGGGCCGCGCGGGCGGGCCGGGGCGGGGCGGGCGGGGGACTTTTTTTTTTTTTTTTTTCTTTTTCGCCCGCGGCGGGGGCGCCCAGGCGGGGGGGCGCCGCGGCCGGCCGCCGGCGCGCGGGCCCACGGGGCTCCCCCCTCCCCCCTCCCCCCCCCTCCTCCTCCCCCCCTCTTTTTTTTTTTTTTTTTTTTTTTCCCCCCCCCCCCCCCCCCCCCCCCCCCCCCCCCCCCCCCCCCCCCCCCCCCCCCCCCCCCCCCCCCCCCCCCCCCCCCCCCCCCCCCCCCCCCCCCCCCCCCCCCCCCCCCCCCCCCCCCCCCCCCCCCCCCCCCCCCCCCCCCCCCCCCCCATCTAAAACACTTTTGTTTTTTTTTTTTTTCCCGGGGGGGGGGGGGGGGGGGGGGGGGGGGGGGGGGGGGTGTCGAGTGAAAGTAGTTAGTTAGGAGGTGGATGACCACAGGAAAAAATGAAATACATGGCAAAGCAAGATCTTGCTCTATGTAGTGGGGAGAATGGGTTAAAGGCAAGGCAGGAGCTGAGAGATATATGGTGAGAGCGGGTAGCGACGCAGACAAGATATCGAACGGTGGGCGGACCATGTTAAGTTTGGTGGAGTCTGTTAGAAGTCCATGGCGGCTAGGGTCCTAGTGACGCGTTTCGATGTACAGAAGGATGGCGCTACCTTTGCACTTGCGTACCCAGCACTTCTAGCCATGGTAAAGGTTCGTAGTGGATGTTGAGGCTTCAACTTTGCCTTTAAAGCACGTTCGCCAGTTGTTTCACTGGAACGGGTCTTCTCGTGAGTGGGCGTGCAACTGCAAAGGCGAGGTCGCTCACGAGACGCTAAAAGTAGAAATTGCCGTAAGAGTCGTGACTTGAGATGAAGCAGGTCACATGTACCTTCACACATCACGTTGGAGACTGTACTTGCTTCTGCGTCTCTCTCGACCCCATAAGGTTTTATTTCACGTTCGGGTTCTCGTGTCTCAGCCCTCAAGACCTGTATGGCTGCGAGCTAGTCTATGGCCGAACTGTCCTGCTACTAGGCTCGTCCATCGGTCAGAAAAGTATACTCTTACCCATACTGTCGGCTATTTTTTTCTCATTTCTTCACTGGCGGTTTACTCTCTCGATTACCCCCATACTCCAGCTAACCAACTGGATCCATAGGTTTTGCTAGAGATTGCGGAATAAGCTTTCCAAGTTAAAGTATTATGACCATTTCATGAACAGTTGCTTGACATGTGTTTTTGGCTGTCTTTGACTTGTACTTCTTATCAGATATTTATCTTTCGCTTACCCTTTGAGAAATTTGGAATGCAAAGGCAAGTATGTATTTACCCTTGCTGCTAATGATTATTCATGTGTTAGCGCTTCATTGGCAGTCATTCCATCTTGGGTGCGCCATGTACTCGACTTGTCGCTAGTGAATAGTTTTTAACTATTATAACATGTTACTACTAACCCGTAACTAGTTTTTGAACCTTTTCTGAGCAACGTCAAAGCTGGGTAAAATCTGTCCTTTACTTTTATAGCGCAGCGGCAATTTATCCTATGTGGCAAGCTGATGGTTTTTGAATCTTTCTTGTCAACCATCAATTTGGACTACTATTTACATACAACGTCTTACATTAGGCCACATCTTGAGGCAATAGTAAATAAATAAATGACAAATAAATATTCGATTTTTCAATTTGTCGGTCCAATTTATTTCACATGCAGCAGTTTATAGCACTTTGTAATTAATAAATTGTATGTGTTGATTTTATTTATTTTTTTTTATTTTATTGTTATTTTTATTTATTTTTTATTTTGTATTTTTTGTTTTATTAGTGCATTTTATAATTAACAATGTATACTATTGATAAGCTCTTAGTGTTCTATTACGAGAGGTTTTTTTTTTCAAATTAAAAGTTAGGTGTCGTTGGAAATTGCGCTTTTTGAACGATAATCATATCTTTTCTAGTTCCTCACTTGAATCCCGTTAAAAATAAGTTACGGTTTCCTGATAGGAATGCCCTTCAAGAACAATGTGAATTTATGGGAACTCTCCAGTTATTTTCGTGCTCTTTAATTGGATATTGTGGGTACGCATACCTGAACTGGCACTACAGGGAGCTTTGCACTATACTTTGTGAGCTTGGATTGCTTCGATTTTATTTTAAAAGGTTTCCAAAAAATTTGGTGTCATGTCTTAATGGTAACGGTATGGCAGTGGTGATAGAATAGCGCAGTAGCATGCGCGCAAAATCAATAAATATTATATTACAAATTTTCTTACCTCTGACGACCATGTTACCACACTGCACACTCGGTGGGGCGGACCGTATCGGCTCGCAGTGGGCCACATGCGCACACGCGGCAAATCCCCACCGCCAGCACGTTTAGAGCGCCTTGGTTCGTCAGGAAGGCGCTTAAGCTGCGTTTTGCTACTGTGAATCTGGAAGTGCTGAAGTTCGATGTCGGCTGAGAATGAGTAAGAACGAGAGATAGTACCATTCATAGAGGAAAACCATCGGCCTCAACTGTTTTTATTGAGCTTTTTTGTATGTGGCATTTTTGCACACTATACGTAAACAGTGTGTAATATTGCGCTTTCTTCGTTCTCATGGGACATGGGTTGTATCACAAATCAAGTGGACCACGCAGGTTATCTCTGAGCCAGACCTCATGCAGCTTGAGACTGGGGACCCTGTGTGGTTTTAGTCCTCTACACAGTCTATCTTCCACATGTCCGCAGTGAAATACTACTTTCAGCCCGCAATTTCAGCTTCAATTTCGTCAAAAGGGGCCTTGAAGGGCTCTTCAGATGGCAGGACACAGGGCCGAGTGTCGCATGTGCCGATTTTTTCACCCTTTGCAGGGTTCCTCCCATACGATCTTTCCCTCCTTCTGTAAGTGTCGTTGAAGTTGCCGTGCCTGCTTTGCGTCATGCGAGGATTCTTTCTCCACCGCAACTCCTCACCGCCTCTTTCTCTCTCTTCTAGGAACCTAACAGCCCCTTAGCACTGCCCCTTGCGAATTACAAAACGATGCCCTCTCTCTTGTTTTTGTTTGTTAACTGCTGTTTTTGGCCGCAGTTCGCCTTGCGAATGTTTCACAAGAATGCTGGGTTGTGAACAAAACTTTCGCCCCAGGCGGGACTAGAACCCGCACCTCTCGCTTTCCGGGCAAGTGCGCTACCAGTTACGCTACCGGGGGTCAACCCGGTAGCGTAACTGGTAGCGCACTTGCCCGGAAAGCGAGAGGTGCGGGTTCTAGTCCCGCCTGGGGCGAAAGTTTTGTTCACAACCCAGCATTCTTGTGAAAAAATGCCGTTTGTGCTGAAATTCCCAACGATTCCTGAACGAGAAATTGAGCCTTTGCACGATTGACGCTGTTTGAATGTCTTCCGCATAACTCTTGTGAATACTACAAAATATTTGTCCTCAGTTGGGGGACCATTTGATTCAAATTTTTTGGGTTTCGGCGTAATTTTGGGACACCCTGTTATTATGTGCAGTTCTATACTAAGGCTGGCACCGCAACTGCAAATGTAAACCGATGGGTTATTGAGGAGGTTATTAAAAATGCATGGGAATTTTTGCGAACAGGCAATAATGGGGGCTCTTTTTTTTCTAACGGTAACATATGTGATGGGAATAGAGCTAGAGCAGCTGTACAAACTGTGCCACAGAAATCTGTTGTAACAACTGCTTCCTCTTCTACCTCACACTAGAAAATACCATCAAATATATAGTTAGCTACCTAACTGCTATTATTTATGGAACCTAATGTCAGATCGTTCTGGGTAGTGGGACATGTACACTGTGGTTTGGTCATAAACCCCTATGTTGGGGTTCATTGATGTAGTAGTAGAACAGTTTCTGGAGGCCCAAATTACCGTGAAGCTGCTTGTTCAAGTTTTTCTATTTAGCCACTAATTACCCTTACTTACTTTCAATGAAATCATTATTCCTGATATAGAAATAAGTTGAATTAAGCCGATCAGTCTTATTATCCGCCCCCCCCAGGAGGCCCGTCGCGCGGCAAGAAGGCAGAGTCGCGGACGAGTCGCAGCGCGTGAGCGATGTAGGACGTACAATGGAACATTCTATTTAACTTGACGCGAAATCCCTACAGTACGCGCGGAACTCGTCCGCTGACTCGCCTTCTTGTCGCGCGACGGGCCTCCTGGGGGTGCCCTTATTATCCTGATCACGATGTTGTTATCGAAATTCAAAATTATTTCTCAAACTTGTTGGAATTTATTTAAATTTTTCCAAGTCGGAAGAAATTAGCAACATTTGAAGTGGGAATTCTGTGAGGCTGTTTTGAATTCTATTCTTTGGTTCTATATCACTTTGCCTTTTGGTGGAGTGTTGACATTCTGCCCTTCTGCGCTGACTCGCCGCTCCATTTCCAGTCGAGTTCCCCTGTGTGCGCAGTTTTTTGCTTAAAATAGACCTTGTTTCGTCTTAACTTTTACTGGAATTCTGTTAACTGATTTTTGATTTCCAATGAACTGGTCATAATTTAAAAACTTTGCGATTACTGTAGATAATATAGTTTGCGACGGTAACCTACAAAGGCTTATACTGTAAAGTTGCTTTAACATATGATCTGCTGAGAGTACGACCTTTGTATACCGAATTATGTAGTTGCCTTGGATGGAAATGGTTTTTTTCTGATCGACGGGGGAGACGGGTTTATGCTTCACTGCGTGAAAATAGAGCCAGAATTTCTGAAGTGATTTGATATGACGGGCAGTGAATGGCCTCCATCGGGGATTCTCTTGAAGTCTGGAACTGGTTCCTGCATTTTCGACAATCGAAAAAATGCTACATTCCAGTTCTCTAGTAACCCACCCTCTTGCAGATTACTATTTTTATAGTCTACATGGCGGGAGAGGAGGGTTGGGGGGCGATCGATTTTAGACATCCAGTGTAAGTTTAGCACTAACCCTTGGAAGGACGACTTAGCTTACAATTTACTTCGGAGTGTAAGCATAGTTGCCCCACTTGGTATCTCCCACACGATTACCTTTGGGCAGGAGTCAGTTATAGGTTTTTGGAGATCCAGTACTTACAGCATTAACAGACCTAAACGCCCTCCTTCCACCTGACTCCCCAGACGTTCTGGCAATAGCGAAATCTCACTTCTCCCCGGAATAGAATTGTTACCCTTCGTAGTCTCTGCCCAATCATGCTCGCGAGAATTTTTTCTGTCGCTTCTATTCAATTCCCATCCCTTCAGATTCCAGGAACAACGCCTTAATAACGCTTAAGAAAATCCTTTCTTAGAGTCGGCTCTACTCGGTATCCATGGTAACAACGAACAAAGTTTTCCAAGCACTCAACTTTCATTATGCGTGTACCAAATCTGCTTAGAATACGTATGCTGTGTCTAGTAATGTGAAGGAAACGTTGTAGAACAGAAGCTGAGAGGATAATTTTTCTCTGGGGGTGGGTGCCGATTTTTCGATATTTTTGTAATGTTTTGGGCCAAACGACTAGCCGTGCTATACTATCAAACCTTATAGAGGCTAAGCGTTGAACGTAGCCGTTCTTCTCTCATGTTACCCAAAACCCCGACTTTCAGTTCCACATCTTGGTACTTGAAGTGAAGCTGTAGCTCGAGCAGAGATTCTGCCCTTTTTCAAGAATTAGCATGATTAGTTGTTGCTTTACGGTTGGGTAAGAAATTTGGAAGGAACCGGTGGTGCGCGACTTAAAGAAGCTATTTTTTAAAGGTTTTAAAAAACCCATTGAACTTGTATAGAAGAATTGGGTGGAGAGTTTAGGAGGAGATCGGGAGATTGGAAGTCATAGGTGTCAAGTAGGCTCTTAAAAAGGAATGCAAAGCTACGTTAGAGGCAAAAATAAGGACGGCGAAAGACAGATTATTCGTCGTTAACTAATCCCTTCGGAATCCCATCCTCTTCGCCTACACTCGAATTTAAAATCTTTGAAAATCGTTCCGTGAGAAGGTGATGGGGATAGAAAACCTGAACGTGTAGTATCGTATACATCACAGTGCTTTTGGTGGCGTCTTGCCCCAGGCGTGAGGTCCCTGTAAAGACAAAGTCCTGGTTCTGGCCGAAATTAAGCTTTTCCCCGAGAAAAGTGCAGCGGTACATGCAAGCGGAGGGATGATCTGACAAGAAGCGCTACGGTCCTAGGATATAGTTTTGGGGTCCCGCCCAACAACATTGGCCCACCACAAATCAGTGCTATTTCGCTTTGCTGCTACTGGAGAAGGGCTTTATTTCGGCCTTGTCGACGGTTTCTTCCGGTTTTTTCATTGCTGTCGTTACACTTCACATTTCCACTGTCACTTA
>MU883464.1:0-23861 GCA_036418205.1 Ostertagia ostertagi | reverse complement strand
CGGTTTTATAAGAAAATTTGAAAAACTCCCCTGTTTCAAAAGTATAAAGCCACCCCGGGCGAGTAGGCAACAGCGGTAAAAATTTTTGTTCCTGTTAACTCATTTGGAGTTCTTTGGCCATAATTAGCACAAACACATTACGTCTTCAATATATCTCGTGGATCTACGTTTTCTTTGGAAGAGCAAGTTCGTGCGAGGACGTTACATCGAAGCTGCCCATTCAAATCGCTCCATTGCTGCTCAACTTGGACGTTCTCAAAGCTGTATCGACATTTTTTTGAGGAATCCAGCTTATTATGGAAAGAAAGATCCCTGAAAGGCCACGAGTACTGCTCCGAACATTATATCCGCCATATTCCAACGATCCCTTTCCAATTCTACTGCGACCATCAGTCAGATCCGATACGAGCTCTCCCTTTTTGCTTCGAAAAGTTCCATCTGGAGGGTCGCTAACTCTGCTCCAAATATCGTGCGACAATCCATGATGAAGACTCCACGTCCGGAACAGCATCACAAAGCACCTCGTCTCGAACTCGCCCGGAGGAACATGCGAACGAGTTGGGGTTCGGTAGGTGATTCTACGGGGTAGGGAGGCACTTTCATCATGACGTTTAGTTAATGGCTTGTAGTGTTCAGTTCATTTTCTGTGGTTGAAAGAACTTCAACTTAGACGGGCCGGATGGTCATCACAGATTCTGGAGAGATTTTAGCAAAGATCCGCTGGTATTTAGCAGGAGAAACTTCGGTGGTGGCGCATAGATGGTCTGAGCTGCATTCTACAGCGATGCTGTGCTCCCTCTGTCTTTCGTCTCGTGTCAAATGGACCCCAGTGAGAATCAGGATGCTTTTCTTAATGATCTTCTCTCGTTTCTGTGTGGAAGTCGTCGGCAAAACTTCATCTTTATGCACGATTACGCCACCATCCATCGCAGCCGGTCCACTCAACACCGGGTTTACGTCAACAAAATCAGTGTACTGGAATGGCCTGCTAGCAGCCTAGATCCAAATCCAATAAAAAACACCTGGGGTATCATTGTCCGACAGATATACGCGTATGGAAAGCAGTACAGTAACGTGGGAGACCTCAGACAGCCATCGAGACGTTTTCCTACCACCTGAATCCCGCTATACTTCTGAAGCTCACGGATAGTATGCCAAATGGTCTATTAAATCTCATTTCTAAAAAGGAAGTCACGCTAGTTACTAATATTTACGATGTTCACTTTTTCTCTGGAGGAAAGCTTATAGATTTATGTTTTTTTTTTTTTTTTTTTTTTTTTTTTTTTTTTTTTTTTTTGTTTTTTTCTATTGTTGTGTTGCAAGTGGGTTTATACTTGTGAAACAGAAGATATTTGGAAATTTTCTTATAAAAATGTATGTGAATCATTTTGTTTCCTGAAATAAAGAGAACAATGGTTTTCAAACACGCTGAATTCAATAAAGTTTATGGCAAGCCATGAAATACTCACCTTAACTCGGAAAGTTAGTTTTCATGGGTGGCTTTATACTTTTGAAACGCACTGTTAGCATAAAATCTGAAATCAACAAAACAAAAAACAAGAGTTACCTGGACATTGACACAGCTTCGTTTCAACGACTTTGAAATTGGCTTGCAATGCTTCTTCAATTACTGCCAAAAGTTCTTTATTCGGTGGTTTAAGTGTTTCAATGACGATTGGTTTTGAAGTCATGGATGAAGCAACTTCCTAGAAGCTATAGTTTTGACATATCAAAATGTCAGTCACAAGAACGAGCATGACGACAGAGTAAGAGGCGGACTCTAGACTGCAAAGCAATCTCTGACCGTTTATAGTGGCTCAACAACTTATTGAGCAATCGGGAAAGACGTGGAATCGTAAGCTGGCAGGGTTACCAGAAGCGCGTCATGAAGTAACAAACATGATGAGGCGTAGCAACTAATAAATGAAAATGAAAAACGCATAGAAGAACCCCAGAACATTACGCAAGGCGAAATGCTTCAGCTGTAATTAACACAGAAGTTTTTAGATTGACGCCAAAGTTACTGTAATATTCACGCTGGCAGTGCGGAATGGGTGGGGTGAATGCTACTGTCTACATAAGAAAAGTGAGAGGGAGTGGGCTCCAGCGCGGTCGGTTGGGATAGTGTCAACCGTCCGTTCGCACTATTTTGAACCAACGAGGAGGAAGGTCCGGCATTTGTGATTATCGGGCAAGGGTGGTCGCTTCGAAAGAAATATCATAGTGGAAACGAAAGTAGGCGGAGTTCGCTGAAGGGGTTGATTTTGAGCGGGTGCATTTTGGCGATTTGGTTTGCCGCTTTATGGCACCAATTTACCCCCCCCCCCTCGGCGAGGAATCCGTGAGCCAGGGAAATGTAGGCAGATCAGGTGAGCGTGAGACAATTCGCTTGGCATGCGTGAAAAGCTGGAATATGTTCTAATTTACCACTACCGTTCGTGCACCAGGCCGACGTCATAACTTGAATCGAGCGAAATCGCTAGGCGAATCGCAAAGTATGACGTCGGCCTAAAAACAGGGCGGCGAAATTGGCCACGCCACACTCAGCTACACCGGCCCCCTCCCCCCAACGAAGTTATACGATTTGCGACCCCCTAGCTCTAGAGGGGGTCCAGTTGCGACCCCCTGTTTTTGTTAATAAGAGTGCTAGACATGAATCCGTTGCGCCAGAAAGCGTCTGCGCGTCGTCGCGTCGGCCTTGGAGCGCGGCAGGTATCACCCGGGCGCTGGAAGAACGGGACGCGGCGAAGAAAAAATTTTAGAGGGGAATAACTTTCTTGGGACGTATTTTTTTGACTTGTTGAGGTAGATTTTGATTGTGCCTGAGGTGCGCTTCCAGAAACTACAAGGATTGCCTAACTCTCCGGAAAGTACTTCTGTTAGAAGTGGAAAACCCAAAATTCTAAGAAGGCGCACCTTCAACTTTGAAGGCCCATAAAATCTTTCGTATGCGACATTTTGGAAATCTGTAAAAAGTTTCAGAAACTTCAAATATTTCTCTAACAAAATAGTATAAAAAGTTTAGTGATTGTCCCCTTTTTCAAAAAATTGTCCCGTTCGAACATTTTTCGTGCAAAAGCGAGTTTTTGGGCTTTCAGCGACCATAACTCACTTCATTTTCATTTCTGTGATGCACTTTTTTCATGGGGTGAAAGTACAGGATTTGCTCTTTCTAACAAGCCCCAAACCGTTTTTCAAAAGTTCATTTTTCGAGAAAATCACACGTTCGAACATTTTGGGGGGTTTTGCCGAACACTTTTTTTGAAATCGCGAGTTTTTGGGCTTTAAGCGGGCATAACTCACTTCATTTTCATTTCTGTGATGCACTTTTTTCATGGGGTGAAAGTGCAGGATTTGCTCTTTCTGACAAGCACCAAACCGTTTTTCAAAATCCATTTTCCGAGAAAATCACACGTTCGAACATTTTGTTCCCATAGGTTTTTGAGCAGCACATGCGAGTTTTTGAGCTTTCAGCAATAATAACTTCCTTCAAAGAACTTGTTGGGGAGGGGCGAAGACATTTTTGAAGACTACGAGATTTCTGCTTTCTTTATGTGTTTTCACCGTTGTCTGGAAGAATCGTCCTCAGAAAATTAGGTCCCGAAGAACTTTAATTTCAGCCACCGAGAAGTCAAACCTTTCATAGGGATGCATTCAACTGTTCTTATTCCTCAAGGAAAACACCGTAATTTGCCTAAAACTGTCTCTCTGTGCATAATTAATCGAATCTAATGCGGTCTGCACAAACAATTCTTGCCCTCGGATACGCCACGCACGCGCCTGTGGCTGGCAGTCCTCGAAATTGCGACCCCCTTCCGACCAAAATGCGACCCCTTCGTTCGAACAGTTCGAACGGACGGTTGACCCCTGCCCCCAACTACATTAGCACTAGATACATTACGGTGTGCACAGTAAGTCAGGTCATACGCGTGTCACGCGATGTAATAACCAATGATTAGGGTCCATACCAATTGCACCAACTGGACCAAGGGAGAACATGCATTGGAACTGAGGTGCGTGCGCACCCTCCCACTAGTATGTCGGCCTGGTGATGATTACGGCATGACTTGGGTCTGTTTGCCGCAACTTCTCAAAGAGGGATTCCACGATATCCACGATAGGAAATCAAAGAAGAGGAAATACGCTTAGTAGAAAGACAGCCCCCGCCGTCCCTCCTGAGTGCGGGACTGCTGGTACGCGTTCAGCGATGGAGGATGTGCCACTAATGGCCTAGAAGGGTCGCACCTGCACCGCTCGCGCCCCTCCACGTCCTCCGATCGGTAATTACTCGTCGTCTGACTCTAGCTGTTTAGCGGAAGAAGCGTTAGTAATGAGAGGCTTTGCCCATTGTTGCGCATCGATGAGACCTCTCGGGGTCGTTTCTAATGGTTTTTTTGTGTCTCTGCACCACTGACTTTAACTTTAATTTTATCAAGCTACCTTATCATACGGTAGACCTCCCTTGGCTTCCACCAGGGTCAAGCGTGCGTTGAGGAATCCTCGACACGTCGCAGGGGGGGGGGGTCGTATTGGCCCGCTGGGTGGAAGAGATCGAGCCATTTTGATGCAGTGGGATCATCACCGTCGGAAGACAAATATCAAGGATGAGTCGATGCCAGGCCAGAGGATTTCCAATGAAAATGATATTTCACCCAGACCCCGAATCTGAAGGGATGTGAGGTACACGGCGCATCCGAGAAAGGGTCTAGTTGTTGCGCGCGCTTCAACTACGGCTCCTTGGACAAACAACCTCAATTCAGGAACAATCGAGAGAATTCTGAAAGTGTCCGTGCGCATTTACAGGGAGGTGTACACCATTCAACATTGCGTTAACGGACTCTTCGGGGTTAAATTTATAAACATGTAACCTTTAAAGTTGAGAAACGCTAATCAATCACTTTTCTTAGAAAGAGAAAAGCAGTGATTCCAAATCTGCTCTTACTTTAGTACATAATCGCCCTTAAAAGGATATACAGCCGTTGAAATAGTGCCAATGTAGCGAAAAAGTACCTTTCGGCGGTACTCGTGCGAAAATCCTCAACGTAGCCGTTTTTTTAATACTGGACGTTTGGAGCAGTTCTAGTAAGCATTTGATAGAGCAAATCTTCTAGTTTATGATGGCGTATTTACTTTTCGGATTGGATGAGTTTGAACGGAGTTATGGCTTTAGGAAGTAAAAAAACTCGCACTCATCACAAATTTTCCTCGTTAATTTTGCAAAAATCCTCAACGTGGCCATTTTTTGAATACTGGACGTATAAGCTGCTTTAGCAACGGTTTGGTAGAGAAAATCTTCTAGTTTTGTATGCCATATTAACTTTTCGAATTTGACGAAAATGAAGCAAGTTGTTGCTTCGGAAAGTGTAAAAACTCGTGCTCATCTCGAATTTTCCTCGTTAATTGACCTAAATTTGTTATTTCTTATAACTTTTTGTAATTTCAGTACTGATTAGAAAAAGCTCTTCACAAAACTTCCAAATCTGCTTTCAGATTGAAAATTCGTCATATTTGAAGAAAGTTATAATCATTTGAATATTTGTTCAAATTTCAATAGTAAATAAGCTGCTCCACGGTCAACGCCAAAGTCCAGTCAACACACAGCTGGCGAAGGCGGTTAAAAAGCTTCTTTCAACTGAAGGGCTACGTGCAAATTGAGAACCACAATCTGTGTAGTACTAGAATTTGGTAAGTCTTGTGGAGGAAATAAATAAAGAACAGATGTTGTCATAGTATGCCATTTTTAGTGGCTAGTTTGTCGTTTTCTGGTCTGTTTCTCGTTTGCTCGTTTGGTAGGACTCATCAATAATGATTATTCTTTGACTTTTTCACTTTTGTACTTCTTAAACGAATTTTTTTGTGGGCGGTGGGGTAGCAGGGCTTTTTTATGAGCAGTTTTGGGGGAGAATTAAACAAGCTTTTCAACCTTTTCATAGTTCGGCTTTTGAAGAGGGTTGTTTCATGGACTTCGGCCTCCGGCGGAGGGTGGTGGGGGGTCGTATTTCCAAATTTTCCTCAACGCCTCGCTTGACCCTGCTTTTCCAATACAGCGATAATGTTGAGATCGCGGATGAAGGAATACCTGCAACTTATAGACAGCACACCGTTTAGCCATCTGAACAGCAAGCTGCTCTTTGGAAGCTTTACTTGAACGGGAAGCGCGTTCGAGCGTTTCACCCTTTCCCCACTACTCTTCGCGTTTCCGAGGAGAGACCAGCATCCAGCAAATCGGCGGTCCTTCCTTGTAGCCGTTACCAGCGTTGTTCCTCAGCCTTTGTAAACCCTGATCAACCAGTAGTTCGGTGAGAGGTACTACTACTCATGCACGAACGCCATAGTCAATACGAGGGTGTCGCCTTCCTGCCTCAGCGGCGCAGTTCGAGGTGAGCAGTGCTTCCATCAGTATCGCTGGAAGTTTACTAATCCAGTGAAAGTGTTATGTATTTTTGTTGAAATGTTAGAACGGCAGATTATCTTCGCTTTCTGACGCACTGTGTCAGGCTCTGATGAAGGCCATAAACTTGATCTTGGGAAGCTTGAAAAATTATTCCTCTTGAACTCATCATGCCAACATTGCAAGAAAGTCAAACTGGATATTATATGATGAAGGATTCGGGCTCGATCAATCCCTTTTTTGGTTGCGCTACGCATCCATTTCAGGATATTCAAAATCGTAATTGCTTCTTAGACTTGACAATATTTCAATGCCCAGCCAATGTGCCAGTGGGATTTTTTGTCTCACCACACACAAACCCGGAATGGATATTCTCTGGTCTGAGCGCGTGTGATCCGGAATTTCTGATCCCTGGACACCACTTCTCCCTAGGGTGAATAATAGATGGCCCATTAATGTCCTAGCTTTCAAGCGGTTTCTTCGTACTTCCTCAGAAAACTCTGAATATTTGGTGAACCGGAAACTCGTTGAATGTCGTGACAAAGTCTGATAAGAAATGTTTGCGGGAAAAACAGTTTTCGCACTGGGCGTTACCCGCTAATTTCTCTTAATACGCAGCAAACTATCACAAACAACAATCATCACCTGTATCACCTGTCGTCCCGTTGATCATCGAATTGCTCGAGCGGGCGCCAGCAACGTCTCCATTCGTCCCTGTCGCGTGCAAGAGTTGTCCAGTGGACCCTCCTCGCTCGAGGGACACGGAGTCCTTCATTCCTTTCGTTCAGAGCTTTCGTGAAGAAGTCTGACCATCGGGCCGGCGGTCGTCCAGGTGTTCGTTTGACGTCCCGAGGGATCCAGTCGGTAACCGCTCTGGTCCAACGGTCATCGCAAAATCGCATGACGTGTCCGGCCCACCTTATCTTCGATTCCTTGGCGAAAACGGCAGCGTCCCTGATCTTCGATCGTTGGCGTAGTTCGGAACTCCGGATTCCCCTCTGCACTTGCGTGTATAGGGTTACTCCTAGCATCGTCCTCTCGACAGCGCGTTGGATAACGCTGACCGCATGCTCGTCCTGCCTGCGCAGAGTCCAAGTCTCTGAGGCGTAGGTTAGGGCAGGAAGGACAGCGGAATCGAAGAGGTGGGCACGGAGCCGGATGTTCTTCGTCTTCTTCACTACTCCCTCGATGTTCTTATACGCTCCCCAAGCCGCTCGTTTCCTCCTGCTCACCTCTGGTACACGTAGCTGGAGCATTCGGTGATGTTCGTTCCGTTGAGCGTGAATGGGGCATCAGGAACCAATCCGTTTCTCATAAACATCGTCTTCGTTAGGTTCAGCTGTAGACCGACCTTACCACAGGCGCAGTCGAAATCAGCCAGCATTCGCTCCGCTTGCTCGATGTTCGGCGTTATAAGAACGATGTCGTCAGCAAAACGAAGGTGGTGTAGTTGCCGGCCGTCGACCTTCACTCCCATGTCTTCCCATTCCAGTTGACGCATGACGTTCTCGAGAGCGGCGCTGAAGAGTTTGGGCGAGATGGTGTCGCCCTGTCGAACCCCTCTCTTGACGTCGATGATGACCTCCTTGTAGAATGGTGAGATTCTGGTCGTAAAGTTGCTGTAGAGCTCACGAAGAATCTTGATGTACTGAGTAGGGACGCCCTGGTTGCCCAAGGCTTCGATGACCGCTTCTGTCTCCACAGAGTCGAAGGCCTTCTTCAAGTCGATGAACGTGAGACAAAGCGGCATCTTGTACTCTCGTGAAACTTCAATGAGTCTGTAACCGTGTGGATATGGTCGATCGTGCTGAACCCTCTTCGAAACCCTGCTTGCTCGCATGGCTGTCCTTCATCTAGTATTCTGCCGATCCTGTTAAGGATGACTCGAGTGAATAGCTTGTAGATTACAGACAGCAGGCAGATTGGGCGATAGTTGCCAATGTCGTCCAGGTCTCCCTTCTTGTACAGCAACACGGTCCTGCTGGTTTTCCACGGAGTGGGTACCTTGCATTCCGACAGGTAGCGCGTGAAGAGTCGAGCCAGAGTTTTGATGATAACTGGCGGTGCGTTCTTCAGATGTTCCGGTTTAACCCTGTCGAGACCGGGCGCTGTACAATTCTTCACCGACTTGATGGCGTGTCGGACTTCGGAAGAGAGAACTGAGGGGACAACGTATCCATCCTCTTGCAGTTGATAAGTAGGCAGATGGACATGGCTATCGAAGAGATCCGAGTAGAAGTCGTGGATGACTTTCTCCATTGCCCTTCGGGATGCAGTAACTGTTCCATCCGGACGTCGGAGGCAGGTCATCTTGGTCTTGTAGCTGGCAAAGCTTCGGCGGGCATTGCGGATGCTCCTCCCAGCCTCTGCTGCTTCAGCTAATACTGCTGCTCTTCGCTCCTTGAGATCTTCCTTTATCGCCTCTCTGCATAGCTTCGCAAGCTCGGACGTGAGTCGGTGATTGCCTGCAGCTCGTGCGGCTCCACGCTGGCGTATCAGTTCGAGAGTTTCCGGAGACAGACGTCCCTTGGTGACTTTCAAACTCTCTGCCTTCTTGCCACAATCGTGAAGATGTTCAACGAGCCGATAGTACTCCTCGTCGATGTTTTCGATGACGGAATCCTCCCATAAGCTGACGAGGGAAGCGAAGTGATCCCAGTTGATGACTGTCCTGGGGCTTCGCTTCCTGAACTTCGAGGCTCTCTCAACACGCATCGAAAAGTGGAACTTTGCGCGGAGGAGACGATGGTCCGATCCCGTGTAGAACTTTGGAACAACAGCGACGTCGGTCAGGCAAAACCTTCGATTGAAGATGATGTGGTCTATCTCGTTATGGAACTGTCCATCAGGTGACTCCCAAGTCCAACGAAGGTGAGAGGGCTTCTGGAACTGCGAGTTACCATGGATGGTGTTGGTCGACATGATAAACTCAGACAGTCTTTCGCCCTGCTCATTCCAATCCATTCCGTGAGTACCGATGTGAAGTTCTTCAGCCGTTCTTCTCGGGCCAATCTTGGCGTTGAAGTCGCCGACGATGACCTTGAAGAAGGTATGATCTTCCTTGTAGAACTTCTCCAATTCCATATAAAATGCTTCGTGTTCCTCCTCGTCGTAGCTCGATGTTGGTGCGTAGGCGACGAAGATTGTCAAAGCAGGAGTTGAACCACATCTTCTCAATCTCAAACGTCCGATTCGGGTCGTAAGGCTTTCGTACGAATCGATGTTTATGGCCAAGTGCGTGTTGACGAGGACACCCACACCGCCAACGCCTCTGCTGTCATGCAAGGAACAGTTCTTCTCCAGTATCGAAAACGGCGTGTAGCGGGCGGTGCCTTCTCGTCTCGGTCAGTCCGATGACGTCGTACTTGATCTTCCTGGCCTGCATCATCAGATCTTCGATGTGAGCTTCGGATGCAAGCGTTCCGTGCGTTGAAAGTACAGATCGCCATCTTAGTCCTTCTTCGTTTAGGCAGCCTATCCGGGCCCTGAGATTCTAGCAGCCTCTCCCGAGCGGTCCTACCCAACGCTGCCGTATTGGGGGCTCCCTCAGGTTCAGGGGAATGAGGCCCATCCATATTGCTGTTTTCGGCATATTGAAGGCACACGAGTAGCTTGCCAGGCTCTGTCGTGTGGGCTAGGATAGACCTCCAGGTAGTTAGCCACGCTATCCTGGAGCGGAACAAGGGGCTTATTTTTGGAGGCGGCCCCGAATCGCCTCCCATGTACTTCCCAGTCACTTGAATGCAAGCTTTTGGCTGTGCCGACATGCAGGGATACCAACCGCACACACACAGAGCGCACCACACACGCAAGCATGCATGGATACACCTGAGTGGAGACAGCTGGTATGAATCGACACAGCACTACAGAGACAGGGAGTCCATCCCCTGAATCCACCTGCGTCTCAGGGCAAGTACATGGTGGCTTTTGGTCCGCGATTTACCCCCTATCCGCCACCTGGGTCACGCCACGTAGCCTCCGTCGCGCGCACAAGTAGCGTCGCCGACCAACCTAGCGGCTAGAGATCTTTCAGTGAGAGAGGATCTCTCAGTGAAAAGAGATCCGGTGACCCACAGCTACCAACATCAAATATGATCTTGTTGACTGAAACCGGAAGCGCCATCGCTATTTTTGTAGTAGCGAGTACCAACCAAATATCTTGCGACATGAACGGAAGCGCCATCGCTATTTTTGTAGTAGCAAGTTCTCCATATCAATTGGAGAACATTCAGGGAACTAGCTCTCCAATCGCTCCCTATCAGGGTCAAGCGTGCGTTGAAGAATCCTCGACACGTGGGCGGGGGGGGGAGCGTACATATTTTTCGTCGATACAGGATCATTATGTCGGAGGACAAAATCAAGGAGCGATCGATGCTGTGAAACTTGATTTATAAAGAAAAAACAGAGAATTTACAGACTGCCACGGCAGCACCATAGACATATGTTCCGCTGTACAAAGCCAAAGTTCGCAGAGGTCGGATTCTCAGCTATTTATACTCCACCTCTGACAGAAGAGCAGCAGCCTGCAACCGTACAGCGGCAAGAAACGAATGGGGGGACTGGGACAACAAGAAATTCTTGCCTCTTGACGAGCGACTTCAACCTCTCTGGAATCGACTGGTCTGGCTCCTTATCAAAAAATCTGAGCTCATCTGCCACATTTTTCTGATATAACAAAAACTCTTGATTATATACAGCTTGTTCAGTCTGTAACCAGAGGGAAGTAGTGTGCTTGATTTGCTCTTTTGCAATGAAGCCACACTCGTAGCTAGAGTCAATGTGGAACCACCTGTAGGCACGAGCGATCACGCTTGAATCGAGTTCTTTCTCAACTTGAGGTTTCGTGAAGTTGGTTACATTTTGAAAAAAGTTTTGAGGAAGCTGATTACCACGTAATCTGCAGATATTTGGAGTGCTTCCATAGTCTCAATAGTGTGAACGAAATGTACGAGATGTACTTATCAATTCTCGCTCATTGCTTGGAGACATATGTCCCGCTGTACAAAGTCAAAATTCATAGGGATCGCATTCCCACCTATTTATACTCCACCTTTGACAGAAGAGCAGCAGCCTACAACCGTGCAGTGGCAAGCAATGAATCGGAGGACTGGGAACTCTATAGGAACATCAACAAGAAATTTGAAAGTGATTTATTCAAATGCCAGTTTGGCTGCGCACGCATTCGCGTGCATCACACGGGGGTTCAAACAGGATGATCACTATTCTTTTCTAGATTTTAGTTTTCTGTTCGGTACATCCCATTTACACCGACTATTAGGTTCTCAAAGACAGTAATAACTTCTCGCTTAGTGCGCAACAGAAAACAAGAATTCCAATCAAAAGTCCAAGCGACGGCGGTTCTGGAGAGGGTCTTTTTTCGGGGCATGGTATATTTTTCAATTTTTGAGAAGGTTTTCTAGTTGAGAAATTCTGTCTGTGGGCAATGCTGCTTCTCATTTACTGCAGAACTGCTGAGTAAGATTCAGGGCGGGCGAGCATGCACCAAAGTAGTCGGCGGGTTTGCCACGGTACTTCATAACTCGGTTCCAATAAGTTCTGGAGATGGGAAAAAAGTAGAAAAAGGTTGGGGAAGAGATGAAAGTCAACTGATATCAGTGGGCGACCCATGCACCAAAGTGGGCGGGGTTTGCCACAAAGATACGTAGCTCGATTTTCGTCCCCTACAAGACCTCATAATTAAATTAGATAAAGTGGATAAGGGATTAAAATCAAATGCTATTGGTGGGCTAAGTGTACATCAAAGTGGGCGGGGATTGCCACGAAAACTCATGTCTCACAACGTCTTCTACAAATACCCTCATAAATTCGGCCTCATACCGAAGATAATTAGAAACGTTAACTATTTCTGTGAGGGTACGTGGTTTAAAGTGATAAAAACCATGGATGGCATATTTTCAAGTGTAAGGGTCCAGGACTAAGCCTAAGAAGGGAAGCGGAACCTTCGGGTTCGTGAGCAATATTTCTTTCTTCCTCCTGGGTATAACATCCACCTTCCCTAGATTCAGTTCTAATGCTTACTCGCTGGTGTCAAATATTATTTCATAGACCATAAGGTTATACCACAAGTAAACATACGTTATACACAATGAAACCACGAAGAAAATAACTAGGTAAATAGAAAGCCGTGGTTATTGCAGCATAAAGCTCTGCCAATGATGCAACGAGGCCAAACTTAATTTTACAGAATTAAAATTATGATCAAATCAAGCAAGCTCTCACAATGAAGATACGTAGAGTAGGATGAATATGAAGGGTATGCTTAATTCTTCCTCGGCGGCACCAAAATAGGCGTCAAGATCAGTGGAAAAAAAAATCGGGACATTCCACTGATGTTTCCAGCGAAACACCACCACCAGTGAGCCGGTCTTACTTTGTGGCACGAGATTTACGATCAAAAGTTAGCTCATTGGAATCAGGTAAAGCGAGTTAGTCAGATGGAAGCACGTGATGAAGAAAAAGAAGGCTTCTTGAACAGGGATCAAATAAGAGATGAAACTCTTCACTTGCCCGTTGATTGCGAACACTCATTCTTGTCCCTCCTCAAACACAATCTTAACGCTTCTCTAGCTACCCCGTGGTCCACGTCATGTAAATAGAGATATGCGGCCAAGCTGAAAGTAATAATAAGGTGCGATCCGTGCCAACTGAGCAGTCACAAAGAAGCCATATTATGATCGCCAGGGGCATAATCGTGTTGCAAAACGAGAATGTGTGTGTAGTCAGCCTTCTCTGAGGGGTATCTAGACATATGCTCGCACTCTTTGGGTTAATTTCTCGCCCTTTTTCGACCTTTAGAACGAGTTCTGTGCTCTTTCCTTCCTCGTTTAACACGTTGAGGACCGTGTGGTATGATGTCATATGACACTTTCACATGGAGCAGACTACTGAGTTCTCTTTGATTTATTTGGCATTTTCTTTTTTCTTGTTCCACAACGGTCCACGTATTATTGGATCCAAAAAACAATTTTTCACGCCAGCTAGGTAACGAGAACGTCTGAGAATTAAATATCCCTATAGGAATAAGAAAATACAAAAATGTCGAAAGCAAAAGTACGCACAACCGGCGGTCCGTCACCTGATTAGTGAATTTCCTCGAGTAAGATCTGAACCCAACTCCCACACCTTACATCACAACTTACATTTACTTGATACAAACAAGAGAGTATGAGGAAAACGATGTATGCCCCGAATCGATATTATAATGCATAATGGTGCTGAAACAAGAATTTATAATTAGTCCGTAAAGCTTCCCGAACAACTGATGCCCGAAGGCAACTCCCCCCGGTTCCTGACATTATTAAATCCGTCGAATATCTTACTCATAACAAGGGTACATCACCATCATATACCGCACGTCTCGCGCGAATTTTTTCCGCGCAACTTGCTGTTCGCGATCCCGGACGAGCCAAATGACTGTCGCTTATTTTGCTTGGGAATTTGTGGGATCACTGAGGTCGATAATAAAGTGACTGAAACGTGAAATTGACTGAAAACGAAAGAAGTAGCAAAGAAAACGTTGCAATATTCGCGCACCTTCAATGATCCACGATGCTCGAGTTAAAACACACATTAGGCTTATCGTTGGGGCTACAAGACATCCACTAAATACCTATTTTCGGCATGATTATGCTGGGCTGTTGCTCTACATCCTTCGGCATCGGCGCAAATACCGACGGAACAACTATTGGATGACTTACGAATTCACACTATTTTTCACTATGAACAGGAAGCCCTCTTTCCTTCGACTTCGGAGCATACTGCTAACCATGAGGAAGGCTCAGTGTTAATATTTTGAGTTCACGGCACTAATTAAGCGAGCATTAACTGTCTTGGCGTATCCAAAAAACGCGAAAAGATTGCTCCTATTAGGATGACCCTGTCACACAAAGTTGGGAGATCCGGCTAGGCGAACAATACTACGCGCAAGGTAAATGTTACCAGACTCCCTGTTTACTGATCGGACACTATAGTTTCGGCTTAAATACAATTGAGTGTCAAAACTGGGGACAAAGTATATTTTGTATTTCGAAATAATTAGTATTATTAAACGTATACGTGCTAGCATAATACGATCGATGAAATTAGGACACAATACTAAGGAATTTGGAAGAGGGATTAGTAGCAAGGTTATCGCTCAAACACGCAATGAAGGTGACAAGATAGCCTTTCTTGAGAAACTGTGATTGAATTGCGGCTTAGATGTGATTAGCGATTACAAATCCTCTAACATGAAAGCTTTTATGAGAGGAACTGGTTTTCCAGATGAGGTGTAGACATCGACGGACTAACAGGAGAATTTAATCTGCTACGCGCTCCCATATTGACCGCAAGGTTGGTAAAGAATGCTTAAGAAGAAGCCTTCCATTTTCTCAAAGAACACAATTGACGATTGCGGGATATCTATGAGTGCATGACAGTGCGCTACAATCATTCTACTGAATGCATGCTACACGTCTGCCATAGAGTTCGTAGATCGGGGAGACGGAAGGCTCAAAGCCATAACGATTGAACCACTATTTCCCTATGTACTCGTCCGCTGCAGTTGTTCCTCATTACTAATACAAAGTAGGCATCAAAAGCAACTTGCTGAAACAGATGCGCATAGCGATAGAGAGACAAGTTACACTTCATCCCCCTATTGAGAATTTAGATCAGAAGCAATTCCGCGATCAACGACATTGAGTATAACACATCATGCACGGTTAAGTGGATAGGTACGTACGACAGCAAATTCATGACCTCCCACATCACTACCGCGTCGAGCTTGACACTTCCAGCAATTTTCTTTACATTGATTCGCAAAAGAGACACGTCGAGCTATACTCGGAATTGATGGCCCTGATTGTCCATTTCTAGGGTTACCTTTATATGGAATATGTTTATCGCGTACAATGAGCGGTGTTGTCATAAAAGGAACACCTGGTGCTCCGACGCCGAAAAGTAGAGACAGGCGGTCAAGACGAATAACCGTCAAGTGTTCCACTGTTCAAGCTAAGATTAGGTGCTAACTAACAATGTTAGCCAGGATGTCCCATTGTTCTTGGCACGTCTTGTCCTGTATCCAACCGACCAGTTTTGCTTCAAGCAGTGATAATTCGCTTTTGTCTCTCGATTGAAGACGGATCGCATGGTAATATAATCAGCTAACTCACTATCTGGAAGACCTTCAGATCATGCAGAACGCACAGTTTTACGTTACAGTCACAATAATTGTAAATAAATTATGTATTTATCTATCTCGTATTTAAGTTTTGCACAATAGTGTACAATAGAATTTTCAGTCTAATGAGAACAAGCGCTTTTTCTTAGCCTTATATAGTAATGCTAGTCACTATAATCTCATTCTACTGAAAGGAGGAAAAAATATTGCTGTAGTCAGCTAAGAACTCCTGAATTTTTTCTATTTCTAATCGCTCATGATGTATTTGATTCAGTCATTCCCGAGCTTTTGTGCTAGCAGGTAGACAATCACAAATAAAGGGAGTTCTGATTCCATAATAATACGCGTGCGGGAGGATTGAGACCGACGAGGTTTTTTGCATGCGCACTTTCGTAAAAGTTTCTATGCAAAGTACGGTATCTACCATTCTAAAGACCGCACTAGTGTAAGTAACACTAAACCAAGTTCACATTGAGAGACCTTTTTGAAACGTAGAATGTAATAACGTGCTCCACAGCGATGGAAACCCGATGATCACCCCGGGGCCAAGCGCCGCGACACTAGGCGACTGTCGCACAGGTATATCAACAGATTTTTGAGCGACGCACTGCGTTCCGTCTGAATGCGAAGCCGCTCCACGTCGCTCGAACCAAACATCAAAAGGGATGCGTGATCAGTGGTAAGACTGTTATCGCATGTTAAAATAATTTGGATTACGTTCGAATCATAGAATGGGGCGTTAGCTGAAGTGCTGCAAGCATTGACTTCCGTCTTGGAGATCTTATAGCGTTTGCTACTTGGCAAATGCGATGCCATTCTTTAGGCAACCGCGCCCACAATGACTCACTCATCACACCGCCCTCACTCCTAAGTCCACATCCCCCAAACGATTAACCCTTCACGACAACGCGGATTTGCATAGCAAGCTCATAGGACCTCGCGCTTTCCTGGCGCGTCCAATAGCGCGCACAGGCAAAATTGTCCATAAACAGGTTATACACCGAACTTTTGACTTTATTTTTTTGATTTTTTTTTTTTGATTTTGCGATACTTTTTGTTTCTTTAATTTTTTCTTTGACTTTAGCAACTCAATAGAAGCTGCGTTTTTGCTTACCTCACTATATATTTCATTAAGAAGGCGAAGTGGTGTAGTCCGGCCGTGAAGCTTAACATGCGCGCCAGGCTCCGGATCAAAATCCCTGGATCGTTGAGTCGCCGCGAGCAACACCAGCATTCCATCCTCCGGGCCTCGCGTTAATCTGGTACCGACTGTCTGGGGCATAACAGCACTGACTTGTAACAATTCGGCTGCAGCCGCAAGCTCATGTATAAGGATACGCATCATTCCACAATGCATTACCTAATGCACAAATGGAAGGAGGTAGATGCTGCCGCATCCACACACCAGCACTCACTCAACGCCGATCGCTTTATCACTTTATCTTATCACTATATACATTGATGGGAAGAGAAATGTGGTTCAAAAGGAGAAAATCAGATCTAAGGGGGATGATAACGCTCACCAAGTTCAATAAGGTGTAACAACTAGAATTTTTGGTTATCTAATCCCCCCTCTGTGTCTGAAGATTGTGAAAAGACGAAGAAGTTTATTAATAATCAACATTCAGCCTATCTAAGTGCGACAACGCCCAGGGACGGTAGTAAAGTGTCCTAAATGGCCAGTCTATAGTTGGCCAATAGGTCACGCAGTGCTCGCCTTCGTCCCCACCCGCAAAGCATGGGGAAAGGCGCGAAACTCGCGCTGACGTGCCGCAGTGGGCGAGGTCTGGGCCGCATCCCAAGTGGCCAATGTCCTAGGTGGCACCTAAGGCTAGTCGGCGAACCTGGGCAGAGAAAAGGTAAAGAGCGTGGAGAACGCAGAGATCGCAGAGGGTCATGTAGAGGGCGACCAATATGTACCCCTGAGTACATTTAGTGATCTCTGCAATCCCCATGCACTTTCCCCTTTCTCTGCACGTCATGTAGAGCGTGTTTGCATCCCTGCCATGTCGCAGAGCGAAGAGAAGAAGGGTGATTGGTGATAGGTGTTGAGGAAGCCACCGGAGCTATCGATAATATTGATAACTTTCTGCCAATAAGGTGTCCCCAGCTGTCCCCATTATTGTTCCACTTATTGATTGTGTTACAGCCCCTTCTTTGGTCATGGGAGAATTTCACCTCTAAACAATTAAATGGGAATGGTCTCCACCCTAACACGTCGATTGGCGCAGCGGGTTCGTTCCTTGTGGACATAGGATCGGTCGCGGGATCAGTTCCATTCGAAACCCAAGGTTTTGCAACCCTCTCAGGTTACTACCTTGCATTCTACAATTCTTTCAAAGTGAACCAGCAGTGCTTTGTGGTGCAGTGTCAAGCGTCGCGCTCATGGACGCTGCGTTACACGGTTCAAGTCCATGGGCGATGTGAGTTTTGCTAGCAACATACTGAAGTTCGCCGTTCACACCAGGGTCATCTCACTATCTTGCCTTTCATTATTCGCCGTTAAAGGCCGTAGTTCACCACCCTTGACTCCAGTCTATGGCACTTTACTACCCGTCCCAAAACAATGTAGCTCGGGGCTAAGTGCCACATTCTGAATTCATAGTAAAAATCGCATTATTGAAGATTTACTGTAAAGCCATTCTATGATAGATATTATCAAGTAGCTTCGAATGCTGGTATGATAAATGGTGTTGAGAAGTTGTGTCTCAATGCGTCAGCAGACGTGCACCGCACGCGGTGGGTGAAATTGTTGACACATGTTAACCCCTCCCCGAAAGAATGATGAAGACAGAATTATAACATAGTGGATACTAAATATTATTATCTTATTTCGTCATTGATTGTTTAAAAACCAGTCAGGGTTCGAACTCAACAGCCATTCGTTTAATAAATTGCTTCGTCTCATTTTCAGTAACTTGCCATCACCCTGAAAGCTGACTAAGCTAAAGGCAAACTTTTTTCAATTTTCCTCAAGGATGAGTAAATAAATGCAGGCCAGATAAAGCCAAACCGACCTGAACCATCCACCCGTCAACTTCACTAGCAATTTCACAGGGAGAATTTGTAAGGCCGATTTTACGTGGCTAGACTTGCGTGAGTCAATTATGATAAACAAAACAGTCTCTTTGACATCTCAGGATCTTTACTATTCAATGAGGTACGCCAGGTCAATTGAACACTGTCGATCTCGGGATTTGATCATTGGACTTTGCAAACAACAGTTATGCAACATGCCGCTCCCTCATCTGTAATACTTCACATGGATTGAAAAGTTGAAAGTATATTCACAGCGATTGAGGCGGACGATCAAGAGGTGGGGGGGGGGGGGCGATTTCGGCTGATTTGATCTGAACAAGCCATTCTCTCCTTAAATCTCGTTCGCTTGCCACTAATTTACTTGAATAAGCGAAGTCGTGCTCTTCGTCAGTTTGTCACGAATAGCGCTTGAACTCGTTAGGTTTTCGAGAAGTGTCCATCTATTGCTACACGACATCATCCACCCCGAAGAAGGACAGCGTACGTTTAGCGGGGCGGTATACCCTTACGCACGCCTTTTGTGGCGCAAAAACAGCGTGGAACGCCGCAGCCTCAGAGGCGTTGGCGAGCGCTGCGGCGACTTCGACGACGCCGATGAGTATCGCATAAACCTGCAAAAAGATTCGATTCGGTCCAGTTTTCTCTCTGGTGAAACGAGCACCGGAAGTGACCACTTGGCTACTGCTGACGACCGTTCGCTGGCGAAAACCGCGTCGTTCTCGGTGTCGATCAAAGGTTTACTGAAATGAACGATTGCAGTCATAGTCAGTCATATCATATCGCAATATCAGTACTACCGGGAAAAAACTGCAGCGCTTGAACTCGAAGACAGGTTTCAGGTGTCATAACTTATGGTAACCACTTTAAGGCTAAATCAAACTAACGATCAGCAGCGGAAACCAATCTCTACTGCGAGCCTGGACAGTTTTTGGAAAGCTACCAGCGTTCAACATGCTTACAACTTTACCTTACCCACCGCAATTGACATGTATAATCTCTGCCGAGCGCTGAATGCTTCACTTTACTAACGCCATTGACAATGTCATACTCTGAGCAAAGAATAGGCAGCGATGGTTAAGTTCTCTTGGGAGGCGCCATGTATCCGACAGATGTTCAAAATTTCTGAGGCATATGGAGGTGTTATAAAGCGTCTGGGAAGTATGGGTGCACACAAGGTATTCAATGCATTTTGACTTGCTTTTGTTTGCTAACTGCTGCTTTTGGCCGCAGTTCGCCTTGCGAATGTTCCACAAGAATGTTTGGTTGTGAACAGCCCCAGACGAGACTCGAACCCTAAGCTTTTGCTTTCCGGGAAAGTGCGTTTTGTTCACAGCCCAGCATTCTTGCGGAACATTCATTACGCAAACTGAGGCCAAAAACATCAGTTAGCAAACAAAATAAGTCAAAATTAAGGGCGGTGTGTCGAGGAGACCATTTTAAACACCTCTTTCAAGTGTGCAAACTATAGTGCCTAGAAGCGTTGAAGTTTACAAGGGAAGCCTATTCGGAAAGGGCTCTAGGAAGAGGTTATTGAAGGTATTCTAATAAATGGGATCTTTTTCACTATTTCTTGTAAAAGCAACTCTTCTTCTGCTTAAGAAAGGCTTTCGGCTCCATCTCCAGAGCAATTCCTGCCGATCACTAAGCGAATACCCATCCGGCGCAGTAACGGAGTAATTGATAAGTACGATCTTGTAGTGGTTTTTCTGTCCCGGTAGAAGTTTTCAAGGAGAGCTCGTCATCTCGTCAACTTCTCGTGAACTCGTCATCTGTTGCAAACGAGATCTACGTGGAAATTTTGAACTTTTTGCAAATCCCGAACGAATTTGCTTCGCCAACATCACGATAACGACCTTGTATGGTTTAGAGCGAATGGAACGTTTCCGTTCATCATTTGTCTTCTTTGCAGTGCTCGAACGGATATTCTTCTTTTCAGCGATCAATGATTGAAAACACGGTGGCCGGGTTGCAGTTGCAGGGTAGCGGGCTGGAATCCCTCCCACAGCACCCGGGCACTAATTCTGGGATTTTGTGCAGGCTAATTGTTGCCGAATTTAGTGCAAAAGATCTAGACATAAGCAAGATTCTTGTAGGTCGGGCTAAATATGACTTCCTAAATCTACTTGGCTCAGCTGTTCTACTACTCCTAAGCCAACGAATACTCAGCCAAACGAATAAAAATGACAGAGACCTCAGCTATGAGCGTGGGTTGATGCTATTCCAACAACTCCTACAAAAGGTATTGTGATATGGACTCAATCGGCAGAGCAGTAACTTCTTCAAGATGCGCCACGCACACGATTTTGCCATGGAATCGAAACAGTCTGAAACCGTTTGATAATTTTCAACATTTCTATGAGAAGGCGATCACTTTCCATAGTATTTAGTATTTACTTCCCATTTGAAATGAAAACATGGGCAAGCCATTCCTTCCTGAACGGCCCTTTTCAGCAACTTTGATTGAAAAACTGGTGAAAAGGTGTGACACCAAAACAGCCCCATCACAGCGGGGTCTTTTGTGTCACACCTTTTTCACCAGTTTTTTAATCAAAGTCTATTTGTAAGGGTTACTGACGGTCCTAATCATGAATATGGTACTAATTATTCATGCTAACTCCATTTTGCGCGAATTTTGGAACGTCAACTCGAAATGCAAAAATTTGTCACCACGAGGAATCGAACTAGGGACCCCTTTTCTGGTATTCAGAGGGCCGTTCAGGAAAAATGAACCATGGTTCTGTGGTTCCCACATGTGCCCCAATGTCATGCATTTTGAAAAAGCTTGGCACACCCTGAACGACCTCCCCTGTAAGAGCTTTTGATTAATGCTCCCGAACATCAAGTGTCTGGCTAGTGGTATTACTTGCCATTGCATCATGACTTACTCGATACCTCAAACTCCTTCATACATGTTTAGTACTAGTCCATGTATCTATGTAAGTTCTATCAGAAGAAATTTTCATCATGTTTTACCACTTTTCATTTTTATTCGTAAGCATCTTTGAAACTCGTACTTTAGCAGTAAACTTAATCTTCCCAGAAGAGTCCCTCAACTGATCCGAAATTCTTCTTACGTTCTCGCAAATGCATTTTATTTTTGGTGATATTTGCTGATTATACGGAAAGTAATAATCATTATTTTCAACGACATGGTCACACTTTTCACAAAAGAAAATTGCATGCGGAATAAATCAATCTTCTCATCACTAAAGTAGGACCGGAAGGCAAACCGGACGCGCCAACGGAAGAGAAAAGTGGTACGTTCCCTTGAAGAATAGGATACTGTTCGCAAGTAATGCAGCACCTTCTCTCCCTCTTATAATGAAAGAATTTTGCTGACTGTTCGGAAACGAGAGAAGATTAAAGAAAGGGATGAAGGGGCAGGAAAGGAGAAGTGCAGCTGGAGTCAGAGACAGAGATAGTTGTACACGCTCTGCCTCAGAATATGGGGTCACACTGATTCATTGACCGTTCTCGTGCCATGACTCACCCCTGAACTGAACCTTCTAATTGCCAAGACGAGCTACCGCTGGAGAGGGTCGAGTCACAAAACGCTAACCACTTGAGGCCAACAAATGATGTAAATTAACCCATTTCGGCCGCGTGCTGCACCATGTGCAGCACCCCCACACATGAAAATGGAAAATGAAATAGTTATCTTAGATTTTCTATTCAGCAAGCCCATCAGGAAGCTTTTTTGTGTGCAGAAAATATTCTGTGTTAAAGTACTAATGGATTTACCGGCGGACTATTGTTCACCTACAAAACAGATAAGGAAGCCTATGCAGGTGCATACATAACAGCGTTCCACAGTGGATTGCGTTGAAATTTCCGAGCGAAATAATTTTGGATCCTTGTTCTCCCTCGATACGGGATTTGAAGAAATACGAAAAGAAAAAGCACGAGTGGAGTAGAGTCAATGAGTGCAGCCTTCTATTTGGAGAAGTTTTTTCCAAAGTGAGAAGTTATATAGGCTGCTGATTTATTTATTTATTTGCTGATGCACTCAGGATGCCCCTAACAATAAGACAATCAGCGACAGGATGTATATAAATGCAAAGTTGACTCCTACGGCACAAGAACTAGAAACAACAGATAAATTGCTATTTCAAAACAAGCCTAGATTAGCGACCTTGATTAAATAGAATGTATCCGTAGGAAATAATGATTTTGTCAGCATTGGTGACCCTTGAAAATGATCGACTGATTTCTGATAAAACAATGTCTGCAGTACTTCCAAAAAGCATGGAAGCTTCGAAGTGGTCTTAAAGGGAGTTGATCCATTAGGCGCTCGCATTTTAAGAGTTTGAAATTGAGCGAACCAATAAGGGGGGTCTTTCAGGGCAAGGCCACGCTTTTTCAAAACGGTTTTTGCATATTGTAGGGACGCATGTAGGGAACACAAAACCATGTTTCATTTTCGCTGAACGGTTTTAGCAGTACCAAAAAAGAAGCATAAGGTACTGTTAATGGTTCGATCCCCCGTGGCGACTAAATTTTGCATTTGGGTTGGCGCCTACGGTTTGGTGCCAAATCGCGCTAAATGTCAAAATCAGATGTCAAATTCATCGTCAGGACCATTTTGAAGCCAACAAGTGGCCGCCAACCTTGATTGCAAAATTTAGTCGCCGGGATCGAACCATCAAGGGTATCATTCACCACTTTTTTGGTACTACTAAAACCGTTCAGCGAAAACGAAACATGGTTTTGTGGTCCATACATGCGTCCCTACAATATGCAAGAAACCGTTTTCAAAAAGCGCGGCTTGCCCTGAAAGACCCCTTGTAAGTTAAGAAACAGCATATCGGTGAACCAAGTTGCAAAATCCAAATTCTCTGATTTAACGTCTGTTCATGGAAGATACGTGCTTCTTGCAACAAACACACAAACCAGCGGTGATATCTCTATTTGGCGTAACACCACCCTTCCCTCATAGAGAATACCTTGAGCAACGACCTACCCTGATCACAAAACGTGGTCCCGTTTGTTATGCCTCCGTAGGCATACATTTCCTCACGCCACAGGTTCATATGCCAGCTATGCATCCACACCCATCCTTTCTCTGAAGAGAATTCACATGGTGCTAGGAATCCTTGAGTTGCGACAGGATAAATCCTGAATTCAATCTCCCATCAACTCTGTTGGGCTTCTCAGGGAGATTTCAAAGGCACCGGTTGCAGTCGAATTGGTGTGCCGATCCTGGAAACAAGAATTTCAAGGAGAAACAGTAAATCGAAAAAACGAAAGGAA